>JABCKT010000041.1:0-107325 GCA_018858115.1 Tephrocybe rancida
AATTATCGCTAGAAAGTCATATATTTGTACTATATATCGATATCTATGCTCCGGGCGTGGTGGTTGGTTTTTTTTTTTCATGCAGGTGACCGTGAAGTGGGGCAAGGTGACGTTATCCCAACGTCATTCAAGCCTTTTTTAGAAGGCTCCACTTAGGTGAAGGCGAGACCTCAGACGCCTACGATTTTCCAGTTAGCTGTCAAGGACCTGTACAGTCTCCTTGACTTGCCTTGAATTTTGGTTCGAGTCACATCTCCAGCTGATGATTGATATCTTTCACTATAGGGACAAAAAGTGTGGAGCGTGAAAACAAAGAAATACTGAATGATATAACTTCCGTGTGCTACGCTGATATGTCCAATAAGGTATTTGGAGTTACTCAACTCTTCACTGGCACAACTTTGAGCCCATCGCCGCCGACAGTCACATCAGCGTCAGAGGTCTTCTCATCATCCGCTTCAATTCAGCACAATCCAAAGCGACCAAGAGAGCACTTAGGATTGTCGTGGGAGGATTTTTAGTATCCTCGAAACGTGATAACCAACTGCCGCCAACTGTCGATATGTCAATCATCACCCCAAAACGGCAATCCACCTTGTTCGCTTGGGCATTCGCGAGGATCGATCGGCTTCGTAAACTCTTGTAAACTCCACTCCTCCCGACGAAAGCCCAAATTCCCTCGTAGCGATCACCCGTTCTTCGGTGGTTTTCTGGCTTCCACTGCCTCAATGTCCAGCGGCCCACCAGGTTCCTGTCACATTCATCAACTTTACTTGACAGAAGATTTTTGCGGTGCAAAACTAGTCACCAACGGCGGTGATCCGACTGACTGACGACGCACTGGAATCAGGAACCCTAATTTTAGGACGTGTACCTGGCGAGCGTCTCGCAATGGCAACTATGACCGAGTTTGGATTACAGGGTCGATCCCCTCTCGGAATTGTGCCGGTGGTCGACGTTTAAGAACGAAATCAAGTCATAAAGGGAGCTTGCTCTTTTTGGTCCATTCAACCTCCTTGTCACCCTTCCTTGTTGAAATGCCTACTCCTCTTGTGCCTGCTCTCCGCACTGGTGTTTTTGGTGAGGACTTTTACTTCCAGTGTTCGCATACGTTTACTAAAAATTATGCAGTCTTCGTCACCCTCGCCTCAGTTGTGATCCTCGCGTTGAGCGCCCATGTTACGAATACGACTGTAACGCTCCTGGGGGGTTACTTTGCCTTCGCGGCTCTGGGTATCGCGGCCTCACTCCTATCGCTTCTGTCTCTGCCCCTGATGTAAGTATATTTCGCCTTTCCGTCATAATGTCGTGATCACTCAGACACGCGTTTAGGCTTATCGTCGACAACATGCGCAAGGGTGCCTTTACCTCCATGATTCTTGTGGAGGTTTCATGGCTAGGTGGGTGCTCTAGTGGTAGTAACATATTTTGTTATTGATGAAGATTTTTGCTCCATACAGGCTTGCTTTGGATTCTTTTCCTCTCCACCGCGTCAACTGCTTCCCAGGCCGCTTCTTTCAACTTCGGCCGCAGCTGCTCGAGCCGGATTGGTAAGTTAACCAACGCCTTTTCTCCACCTTTACCTAATAGTATGGCCTCTAGCAATCTATTCGACCACTTGCCGTGAATTCGGCGCCATCCAAGCATTCGCGCATCTCGCGTGGCTCGCTCGTATGTGATTATTTCGCACCGAACAACCATCTGTATCTCACAAACGTTTTCACGCAGTGTTTGGTTACCTTGTAACCCTCATCGTCTTCAGCATTCAGGTTGCCAACCGCGGTTACAACAGAGTCTGGTATCAATCTGTCAAGGAGACCGAATTCAACGCTCCTCCCGTGAATGTTGCGCCCCTTGGCATCCCTGCCCAGCAGTACATCCCTGCTCAAAATACTGGACCATACCCTCTCCAAGCCTCCCCTGGCTGGGCCGGCACGCCTCAGCAGGCACCTGTTGCCGCTCCTTACCCTCAACAGGCCTAGATGCTTAGTGCCGCGCCTGGGCACAACGAAGAAACTTTACCTTCATTAGATAGTTCTTTTTGTGCTCCCTGCTGTGGTACGTAGTATATTACGCTCCATATGAAATAATTCCCTCCCCTTCTGATATACCGCAATAAAATTTGACGATGACTTGTTAGCGAATCCCAACGAATCCTGCCCGGTGACTGCCTGTAAGCTTTCACTAAGTAAATATTTTAGTGAGTACGTCGGGATTCGGCCATGCTCCAAGGTACATTGTTGGCAATCCTTTCAAAATAACTATTTTACTTCCTTATATAGAGAGCATAGAAGCAACATTGTATTTCCAGTCTAGAACAACCGCACGGCCTCCTTGACTCCCGTCCCAAGCGCCGGCCCAGCCCATTTCTCGTCCAGCCCCTCCACGGCGGCCCAGGCCCTCTGCTCCAACGGAACGCCAAGCGCATCTAGCAGCCGCCCAGCGACACCGGGAATGAATGGCTGCAAGGCAATGCCCGTCACTCTTAGAGCCTCAAGTGAGGCCGCTCTGCAGGCAAATACCTCCGCAATTGAAGTGTTCTTGTTCCATGGCGCTACATCGTTGATAGCTTTATTTGCCTGCGTAAGTAATCATTACTTAGCCAATACCTTTCAAAGAATTGAAAAGCGGAAAAACGTACCATTCGTAAAACATCCATGATTCCATCTAGTGCTTCACCAAGCTCTAGTTGCTCCATTGTCAAGCGCATCTTGGGGCCCATCGATTTTGTGGTGTCCAGTAGTGCGAGAATGGGTGATTCAGGGTTCCGAGCCCTGAGCTCGGCTTCAATAGTCGACAGAGATAGGGGAGGAGCAGTGTTAGCGCGGGCAGCGATCTTTGGGGACGTAATGCGCATGAGTAAGTTCCCTAGCTGTGCTTGTATTTCACGGTCGTGTTTCTCAAGCTGTGTGCGGGACCAGTCTGCGGATGAAAATTGAGATGAGTAAACAGAAAAGAATTATCCTACCTGTGTCATCACGGAACCGGCCTCCCACTCTTGAGAGATAGAACCGCACAACGTCAACACCAAATTCCTCCATTGCCTCGAAGGGATCCGCGACGTTGCCGATAGATTTCGACATCTTCTGCTGGTCAACAGTCCAGTGCGCATGTGTGAGAAGTCGGCCTTGCAGAGGCATGTCAAGCGCCTGCAGTATCGCAGGGAGATAAAATGCATGGAACCTATAAAACTTCAGGTTCCGTCGACAACTCCTATCCAACAAAAGTTGACATACCGGAGAATATCCTTGCCAATAATTTGCAAATCGACTGGCCAGCCCACGTTGAGACCCTTGTCCCCACTCCAGGGATACTCAATCCCAGATAAGTACACCAGGAGCGCGTCGAACCAAACGTATATCGTCTGTTGGGGATCACCCGGGACCGGTATGCCCCAGGACAACCGTGAGCTTGGACGCGACACTGACAGATCCTCCAACGGTTTCTGTTCGAGGGTTTGTATAGTAAACACGTTTTGTTGAGGCGGGAAGACATGCTCGCCACTCTGGTAATGGGAGAGGATGGACCCGTTGAAGGCGGAAAGGCGGAACATATAGTTTTCTTCGGTATGCTGCTCTACAACAGAGCCAGTTTCGCGCGAGACCATGCCTTTGATGGGGTCTTCAATGATTTGCGTTTCGGTATAGAAACATTCGTCGGTTATGGAATACCAGCCAGAGTAGGTGGCTGCATATATCAAGCCTTTCTCCGTGAGTGCATTCTGGCGAAACAGTCAGAACAAGAGGGTTATTGAGAGAAAGCCAAGCGTACCCAGATACTCTCGACGGTGTTACGGTGCTCCGGGAGTGTGGTGCGCATAAAGACCGTATTGCTGACCTGTGCTTTTTCTGCGAGCCTCTGTAGAACAAGTGAGCAAGCCACGTTAGAAGAAGAGATGTTTTAAACACACCCGGAAACGACTGCTCAGCATGTCGCAGAACTCTGCGGGCGGCATACCCTTGGCCTGGGCAGCCTTTTGAATTTTAAGTCCATGCTCATCGGTTCCAGCGAGAAACTTGACAATTCGGTTGGGCTCCAAAATACGTCTATAACGTGCAAAGATGTCGGCAATTACGAGAGAATAGAGGTGTCCGATATGTGGGTCTGCACTTGAGTCAGTCGAGCTCGTTCTCACCAATTTCGTGACAAACCAGCATTAGGATAGAATATAGGGGTAGTAATATAGTAAGGCCGTGTTTCTGTCGTAAATGTGCGCGAAAAACGCTGCTGTTGGCAGAGGCTCGGGCGGCATCGTTGAACGCAACGAGTGAGATGCAGCATCACTCGACACAAGTCAAAACAAATCTGAGTCGCCCTCATCCATGTTCTCCCTTGCCATTCAACGGCGTTCATGGCAAGCTCACGCGGCTGCACCGAGCGCGTTCCGCAGGCTTGCCTCTGTCACGAAGCCGTCTAATAATGCTCTAGTCCAAGGACAACTGCAACAAAAGCGCCACCAATCGAACTCCTCTCGTGGTAATGTCGGGGTAAGTTGAAAACTAGATCCATACTACTAACTTTTAAGCTCAAGAGAAACTATAGGTATTCACACCAAAAGCTGCAGCACTCTTCGTTGCGACTGGCGTGGGGCTCTTTTTCTATTTCCGTTATGAAAAGGCGCAACTCCTAGCGCGACGCGGTGCGTGTCTCTAACTTTACGTGATGAAACATTGACATATCTTACAACTCACTATAGAGGAAGAACGCGCTAGTAAACAGTACGGTCGCCCTCAGATCGGAGGACCATTCAATCTCGCACTGCCTGACGGCCAGTCGTTCACGGAGAAAAATCTCCTGGGCAAATGGTCACTCGTCTACTTCGGCTTCACGAATTGCCCAGATATCTGCCCAGAAGAGCTCGACAAGGTGACGTTGGTTCTCAACGCGATCGGTATGTTACTACTTTGCTGCCTACCAAACAGACTGTTTGACAGCTTGACAGAGGAGGAACATGGAAAGATATTCCAACCTGTATTCATCTCAGTCGACCCCGCCCGCGACACCCCTTCGCGAGTTGGCAAATACCTGCAAGACTTCCATCAGTCTTATATTGGCCTCGTGGGGTCGTATGAAGCGACTAAGGCTGTTTGCAAGTCATATCGCGTGTACTTCTCCACCCCGCCCAATGCGGACCCTGCGGGCGACTACCTGGTTGACCACTCCATCTTTGTCTACCTCATGGACCCAAGCGGGAAATTTGTCGAAGCATTTGGCCAGGCGGTGCCAAAGGAGGACATCATCGCCAAAGTGCGGGAAGTGATAACAGAATGGGAAGACGAGACTGGCAAAAAAGTATAACTGGGCTATGGAACTAGCTGTATGATATGTAGAACTTTACTACTCTAATAAACGTAGAACACCTTGCTCCTTTGCGTGAAGAACGTGCCCATTCATGCTGCCAGTGATTGGTCCCGAAGGGGATGCATGGACATACCAAATTGGGGAGACTCGGCTCTCCCCAACCAAACTTTTTCAAGCTCTCTTCCTGCCACAACCAACACAACCCGCGTTCGTTTATTATCCTCCCTTCGCCCTTATATACTGTGACACCTCGACAGACAAGTGTGCTCGGGCTCTCTATGGACGCGATTTTCTTGCCTCTAGCCGACGCTGTCGGTGCCAGTGTTGACCAGATCAAGGTAACACGTTGCTTCGCGTCAAGCTCAACACTAGCTAATATGTCGACCTAACCAGCTCATTTCATGTCTTCTGATTGCGTACCCGTTGGGCAGCGTCTTCGTTCGCATTCCCTCGTCGCAGCCAGCTCTGAGGCACCTGTTCAGCATCACGGTCGCCCTTTTCTTCTTCTTTCCCGTCTTGAAGCTCTACCAGGGTTTCTTCCAGCTTCTCGTCAGCATTCTCGGCACCTACTTTATTGCAGCTTATGACAAGAGCTATCGCATGCCATGGATTGTTTTCGCGTAAGTTGTATAACGGTATAACCTTTGACAAAAATTGACGACACCTGACCGTAGCTTTGTTATGGGTCACTTGACCATTAAGTGGGTGCCCATAACACCATGCATATTACCGTTCTGACCTATTTTAAAAGCCACGTCATTCGCGCGGTTTATGGCCTCAGCTACGAGACTATGGAGATTACTGGTCCTCAAATGGTGTTGACCATGAAACTTACGACATTCGCTTGGAACGTTTGGGACGGGCGTCGGAAAGCAGCTGTGAGCCTTCCACTCATTCTGAATAACAGACAGCTCAAGCCGCGCTTCACAGGATTTGGACAAGTGGCAGACTGAGAAGCGCGTCGTGGAGTATCCTTCGATCCTCGAGTTCCTCGGCTATGCGTACGTGTTTGCTTATCCACTACCACACCCAAGATGGCTAATGAGGGGTGTTTAGCTTCTATTTCCCTGGTATCCTCGTTGGCCCCTACCTCGACTTCCAGGAATACCATACCCTTGTCAACGAGACCGTTTTCGATGACGATAAGGTCAAGGAAAAGGTCAAAGGTAGCCGCAAGCTTCCCAGTGGCAGGAAACGCGTTGCCTACGGAAAGATGGTTATGGGTTTGATCTACTTGGGCATTTACGTCGTGCTCGGCGGACAGAACAACTATTCCACCGCTCTTACACCCTGGTTCATGGAGCACAATCTCTTTGTTCGGTCTGTACCTTCCCACCACTCATTGAAGTGACTCTGATGATGTTTGTAGTATCTTCCTGTTCCAGATGTACGGCTTCTTGGAGAGGTCAAAGTACTATGCTATCTGGACGCTGACCGAGGTATGTTATTCCTTTGGTTTCTCGGGTCCCATTACTAACACATTCCTCAGGGTGCCAGCATCATCACTGGACTTGGTTTCACTGGCTTCAGCGCCTCGGGACAGAGCACCTGGAATGGAGCCGCCAATGTCAAAGTCCTCGAGATTGAGATTCCGTCGAACTTCAAAGTCCTCCTCGACTCCTGGAACATGAAAACCAACGTCTGGCTCAGGGAATGCGTGTACAAGCGCGTCACGCCCCAAGGCAAGAAACCCGGGTTCGCGAGCAGCATGATCACATTCTTCACCAGCGCATTCTGGGTATGCACTTCATAGATCATATCAGGTGCTGTCACTCATCATAAATTTAGCACGGTATCGCCAGCGGCTACTACATGACCTTCCTTATGGGTGGCTTCATCACCACCGTCGCTCGTCTCGCCAGGTCCAACATCCGCCCTCTCCTCCTTCCCGTCCCTGGCAAGGAACAGTCTGACCTGAAGGAGCTCTACGACATCGCCGGAACAGCCCTCTCCACACTCATCCTCAACTACGCCGCTTCCCCCTTTATGATTCTCTCTGCAGTGGACTCCTTCACTGTGTGGTCCCGACTCGGCTTCTACGGCCACATCGTCATCTTCGGAGGCCTGTTCTTCTTCTACGCTGGTGGAACAAGATATTTCAAGAAGCTCCAGGCCCAGGCTGGCATTGTCCCCGCAAGCAAGAAGCCCGCGAGCTCCAACGGCACCGCTCCCAGCTCTGGTGTTACCACACCCGCTGACAAGAAGGTTTTCACTGTCCCTCCCCACTTTGACGAGGTCATCCCACCCAAAAAGTAATAGACGTCTCGGAACATCTAGACTATCTATACCTACCATATGACCAACCAATTTACGCTTGCCTGCGACCTTGGAACGCCCAGATACTAATGAAATCATGCTTTTGAACACTTGAACGGCCCAGATGTGATCATGTCATAAGGTTTTGGAAGTTATTGGAGCATCGCCCCACTCTCTCACGTTGTCATTTATAACGGGTCCGTTGGCGTTTGATGCACAGCTTCCGTGCCCACCGTCATGCAGCCCATGTCTTTTCGTTCCTCTACGTAACATTGACGTCAAATTGACCGTGCCTTGTGCCTTGCGTTGGGTTTGTGCATATTCGAAAAACGGCCCCAATTCACATGATAGTATACCCCCAGCTCACCAGCGTGCCCCACCGCAAACAAGGTTCAATGACGGCCCACGCTTGGAGTAGCCATTTTCAAGGCTCTTAAATACGCTTGAGAACTTTCATGAGATGTTCACAGATCATAAACCCGAGCTCACTCATACATACACACGATGCAATTATTCTCCAGTTCCCGAAGATCCCCTCGTCCAACAACGACAAAACTTTCCAAACGTCATCCTGCGCGCTTTGGTCTTTTCCATCGTAAAGATAAAGACCGCGTTGCTGGTGGATATAGTGCGTTATCGTTCCCGAGCCTATACTGAACGCGCCCGACTGACCGTTCTATGCAGAAGCCGCACTGGCCAACCAAAATACCACTAGGCAAGGCCGCAAACATGCAAAACGCGAATTGAAGTTCATGGTGAGCCATCTAGCAGAATAATGCGCCTCGTCCGATCCTGATACCTTGGTAGGGTCGCGAAGATGAAGCTCATGTACCATTCATGACTAAGGTCAAGCGTGCGTTGGGCATTCGTTCTACTACTCGCCGACGCACGGCAGGATCGAGAGGTTGGATGCGGAGGTCTTGAGAGGACTTTCCCCCCAGTACCGCGGTTTCAGGAGGAACACTCACATTATTACTCTTAATTAAATTCCAGCCAAAGACATTTCAGTATCCCCGCTATTTATTATATACAGTCGTGGACAAGCAAACACGACAAATTTAATATCTCAGGAAGGAAAAAAAATTGAGCCAAACTAAGTTCAGATTCAGATTCAGAAAGATGAAATATGCCTAAAAACACATCTCCGAAGTTTTTCCTACGAGCGGTTAGGTACGGCCAAATTTTTGACCATTTTGACCGCCATTTCTAATGGGGAGCCAACGCCTCCAGGTGCATCAGAGAAGCCCTGGAGATCGTGCGATGACCCTTGTACTTTCGGACAGCCCAGGCAGCGGCGTTCCCCGTCAGGCCCAATTGATACGCGTGCAAAAAGCGCCAGGATCGATTCGCGAATCTGCGTATGACGTCGGTTGGGCATGCATCAAGCGACTGTATCGCAGCTTCCTTTGAATTCTCGAATGAAGGCTTTGCAACTTGTCTATACCGGTATTTAGCCCATCCCCAATACTTATAAAATGATGCCATGAGTGCATGTAAGTAATTGAGTAACGAAGACATACCATTTCAATTGGATTGAGCTCACAGTGAAATTTAGGCAAGAAGATACATTCATGTCCGGCATCGCGAATTGTTATCTCAAGCATAGAGACTTGGTTTAGAAAATCATCCTGCTGACTTAACAGCCTTGCCATACAGCAATTGGTGTTGTCCCATGGGCAGACCGGGGAACATTTGGCTCTGAGTCCTCTGACATTGAAGCCGCGCTCCTCGAGAGTTTGTTGAAGCCCCTTTGCCTCTCCGCCTTCAGTTGTCATCTTCTGTACTTGTCCGCGATAGCGAGGGTCAGGATTGTTATCAGGAATGATGGTGTCCTTCTGTAATCGCTGTTTTCCACCATTGCTCTTATTCATCTCAAAAGCTTTGAGTGAATCTGGTGGAAGACAAGCATGCCCAGATGATTGGTCAAAGACAAAGAGGGCTTGACACCCAGGATGAGCTTCTTCAAAGGTGGGAATGGCCTGTGTCTTTAGTTGTTCATTCATCTGGGCACCATCCCAATACGGATCACCATTTGCACCAGGATATATCACTTTACGTGCTTCGTGTGTGATGACACCCTGTGCATTCCTCGCAACCAACCGACCACCAAGTTCATCAATATACTCAGATATGTGGATCAACCTTCCCTTCCCTTTTTTCATGAGAATCTGTTCCCCTTTCTGAAGCCTGAGTTCATTTATGATTCAGTCAAGGGCAGCCGTTGATAGGAACAGAACCATACCACAGTGAAGGTGCAAAATCATACTGTTGAAAGCATGTTTCGTCTTGCCACACGGGAACAAGCTCTTTCTCGCCAGTCCGCAGATCTGGCTCTATACGCTTTAACTCGGGGCCCTCAAATTTTGCCATCCTTCGTGTTGCATCTGTCATCCTTGGAAGGTAGCGCCCCTGTCGATCTCGAACAACATCAGGACGCTCGTGACCATCCATGTACACTCCTTTCCTCACAGTTATCCGGGACCATCCAAGCTTCACAAGCCAGCGCCGAGCAGTTCTCTCACATAACGGTTTGTGTGATGTGACACCCAGTTCGGGCAAGATCTTGCTATTGAGTGCATCCCTGAATTTCTGTGGCGTGATGGAGCCCACTTTCTGTTCAGTAAGCCATGCGCGTGCTGCCATACGAATGGATTCATCCTTGAGAAGGCAATGTGCATTCTTGCTTCCGCCCCGTTTCTCAGCTGGTAACTGCTCGAATATCTGGTAATGGCGTGCAAGAGCTCGAACACGCCGCGCAAAGTGAGATTGTGGTTCGGTTCCCTCATGCCACTGCTCAGCAATCTTCATGCTTGCATCTATCCTGCCATTCCCTTTGAGTCGCAACGTTGCAAAATTACGGATGATCAAGAGTTGATTAATCTGGGACAGCATGAATGTCTTCTTTTTCAAGTCCTTCTTGACTTGATCACGCAACTCTGCCCACGGTTGAATCTCTGGCTTTGGCGACGACATCAGGCCATCATGCAACTCATCCTGCCATATCTCTCTGCCATCTGCATTGAAATCATCACCATCAAAGTGAAGAGGTGGTGGGCTAATGGATTCCTCGCGAATTTGGACAGGGCAATCAGGAGTGGCGTCAAAGGTGAGGGGTGGGGGTGTCACGGATTCCTGTCGCACTGAGACCATGTCGGCATCGGAATGAACAGATTGCATTTCAATATCTGAGAGCTGCTCAGGCTCAGGTTTCTCTGCCTCGGAACCACGTGTGAAACCAAAACCCTCCAGACTGGTTTGGTCCTTCAAAAGATCTTGATAACGACGTCGAGTGCGCGCAGATTTACTGCCTACATCTGGACCTTTCTGGTACACAGTGGGACGCTCTGTGATGCCAATACCTTGTTACTGGATATGAGCCAGCATGTACCATTAATGCTCACCTTTATGTTCTCTGATTTTCCGCAGGTATTTCTTTCGAAGCTCAGGGGGGACCCAGTCTTCATCACGAAGATCGTCGTTATTCACAATCGCAAGCTTCATCAACCGAATGTATCGTGATTCGTCCTTGGCTTCGCCGGTATCGATGCTATCATCCCAACCCACTGCTGTAAGCTCAAAATCCTCATCGTCCTCGCCATCCTCTCCACTGCCCTGATCTTCCTTCTCCCAACAAGGTTTAAGGCTGTCGAACTCTAGAAGAGCATCCCAATCTTGGTCAGGATCATCCAAATCTTCTCTCGGCAGGCTGTCCCCAAGCACTTCTTCCATAACGGGTGTCTGATTGCGTTGAGCATCAGCTTCTAAGCTGATATCCTGTGATACTTGATGGTGCTGATTTCTCAGACCACTGATATTTCGTACAGCCTTTGGCTTTCGACCGCGAGAAGCTTTCGGCATTGAGAAAGATGGTGATCTGATACAGGTGAGTATCAAAATCTCCGAATTATTTCCGCCCGAGTGGCTCGTTGAATTCTTCCCATATATCAGGACGATAATCACCTTATCAAAAGGAGTCGATTCCGCATTTTTTCGGACTTTTTAAGCTTTTTTTGGGGGTACGGCCAATATTTTTGGTGTACCTAAAATTCCCCGGCCGTTTTCAAACAATCTGCTCGTGCAATCTTACTCATTTAGGTCCTACTATTATATTCCTATAATAAAAACATGACTTTATTAAGATGTGATCGCTCAGTAATTACCCCTTCCAAATTTGTCGTGTTTGCTTGTCCACGACTGTACCATGCCCAACCTGGATAGCCCGTTGTCTCCTTACGGGCAACCACTGTAGTCCTAGAGATAGATCGAGTTTGAAATTTAGCATTTGTTGCCGATCAAGCATGCCTGAGGTCCAGGCAACTGTGGGAGAATAGATACATGAGGTGATTAGTCGGAAAGTGAGCTTCTGGGCCTACCTGGGGTTGACAACTGGCAGATTTTTTTGTGCGCCCGGTGCCCCTGTTAGACAGACCAGAGGCTGAGATGGAAGTGAACTCAGGCCACTCACAGCCCACTGTGGGTGGCATGTCATTTCCGGTCACCCAGTGAGAACTTGCCGGACTCGGGGACGTAATTATATACTTGTCTGTATGTATTGTGGCCAAAGCATAGTCGTAGCTGTTTACGGGTGATTCAAGATAGATGGTTACTGAGTCTCAGGTATGTGAAATGAAAATGGTTGAGGAGTCGGAGTTCAGATGTGTGGCGTAGCGGTGTCAGCCGTTTACTTGAATTATCCATCCGTGCCATCCACCTCGAAGCCGTGACATGCAGCGACAAACACGCATGCTAACGTCCATTAACAGTGGATAGTTTGCCGTGGCATTGGCATTTCTCATCGGCAGAAGCCAATCTATTGCCATGTAAATCTTTGAACCACAGGTAGAACGTACCGTATGTATGATTGTAGTTGAACCAGTGAGTGGTCAGTTCCAAACGCATAAAATGCTCTGCGAGAAACGAGATACACTGTGAGTTCCGTCATCTCAACGCTAGTCTCACAATGAAGGTCACCATCCTCCTCCTCAGCCTTTTCACTTCACTCACGTTAGCGGTTCCCTCCACAAATGACGTGAGGTTTTAATTCACATATTGGAAGACCAAAACTAAGGCTACCTTACACCAGAACTTGAAGCGCGCAGACGATGGAGCTCTTGATGACATCTACATTGGCTTTTACGGTGGCACAAAAACCACAATAACTGTGACCAAGACGACCAGTACCAGCAGCCCCAGTGAGCGTTGCTTTATGGATCATTGGAGCGACTGGCACTCACATCTATTAGCTGCTACTGCTGCCTAAGCACCATTGTTATGCTTAGCGCTGGGGGATCGAGAAAGCCCGCAGTTACATCGTTGCAGTACTTAGCCTAGCACCCAGGCTGTTCAGTTTCAGAGAAACTTTGAGCGTTTACTTCCTGTTATATTGAAAACAAACATCCTTTTGATTAAACTCGACCACTGTCAGTTGGATCAGGCAGCATAACAGGTGACGGATAGCAAACATGGATAGCTCGAACCTATTGGTGAATCGTCTTGCTAATCCACTTCTGAACGACCTCATCCACAATCTGCAACCCGTTCTTCTCCATGAACATCATGTGCCCATTTCCATGTATCCCAACATCTCCCAGGCTGATATGATCCACTCGGACGCCGGCCTGCGTGAGGTATTGTACGGTACAATCGTCATAAATCGAGTGATAGCTCGATTCCGAGGTGACGACCAGAATTGGTATGTTCGCCAGATTTACCAACTTCCTGGGAGGAGACGCCTGCTCAAAGCAAGTGAAGCTGGGGCTCGACGAGACAGTCACCCTCGCGATGTCGTCAGGTGAAGTCACAGGAGGGGAGTACTCAACCGGAATGTCGGTCAGTCCAAACTTTCGTGCTGCGGTGAGGGGAGGAAAGACAGCGTTCATAAACGGAGGGCCACTGGGTTCTAACGCAACTATAGCTTTGACTTCGGATGGCCTTGCGTCCCCAAGGACCCACCCATGTGGCCCCGACTGGGAATGTGTAAGGAGGATAACGGGCTGTACCATGGTGCATCAGCTGTATAGCCGAGATCGCAAAGAACCGACGTACACCGATTTTGTCGAGGAGGGCCGAGCCAGCAACTCTTATTTTTGTGGCTGTCTCGGTTTCATCGTCCAAGCTCGGTACGGTCGAGGCAAAAAAGTTGTCGAAAACTGGGTCACCAAGGCTACCGTTACCGGGCCATTGTGTGTGCAGTGAGGCCTGGGGCCACAGATTATGAAGTTGAGTTGCAGTGAAATGAGATTCAATAGTGAAGGTGTCAAAGGCTGACTGTACACCATCGATATTTTTCTGCCAGGGAGACCGCCCTCTGGAAGGCTGATCAACGAGGTACACCTAAGATTGCGTTGGAGGTTACTCGGTTCCAGCAGTCTATCATGGCATTTGACCTACCTCATACCCTTTGCTTAAAAAGTAGTCTGCCCAGCCTGGCCGTCCATCCGGAGTATTGAGAAAGTTGGTTCCAGTCATCCCTACAGTTGCCGGGACTTAAACACGAACACGAACAGAGAGTACAAAAGACTCACCATGGCCATGTATGATAAGCAAAGGCAACGGTTGGGTTACTTTCTGTGGAGTGAGGTGCTCGACGTATATCTGTCCAGCTGCAATACTCAAATTTCCTTGCGCTGTGAATCTCTCCCCGACATAAAAGTAGCTGCGTCGATGGAGAGTTCCCAGAGTTGCAGCATTGCAGAGAACGAGCAAGCCACATAGAACAACGACAAGGATAAATGAACGGCCAAACGAAGTCATGGTAGGCTGAGAACTGCGAAAGCTGGGCAGTCTAACAGATCCTGATGTTTTTGTGGTTTGTACCCTAGCGTGGAGTGAGACAACAAAGATGGTTTACGTTTCCCTGGACCCTGCAGCTGAATTTAGTCTTCGAATTGGGGCGTGTCCTACTTCGGAATGAATTCGGCAAAGTTTTCGCCAGCAAGGAGGGTAGAAAAGGCTCAATATGGCCGCAAAGAAGTAGATTCATATCCAAGCTGAATAGGAATTCTGGAGCATGTTGGCAACTTTCCGAGCTACGTGGTGGTGGGGGTTTTGGTCAAGCAAAGTTTGAGCGTTGTCGAGTTAGCAACGGAAGTCCGGTCCGGTCTAAATTCAGCACGTGACTAATATAATTTTAAGCACCATAACTTTCTTGCTGCTCGACATTCAGCCGCTTTTCGCCATGCCTAGAGAGAATAGAAAACGCGGCAAGAAGAACAAGAAAAAAGCTGAACACGAATCTCTCTCCTACGAGACTCAACCAGCTCAAGCAGAGCCTGAACGAACCGGTGAACCATCCTGGATACGAGCTGCTCCTCTTGATGACCCAGAGGTCCCCGAAATCAACCCAGAGGCCCCTTTTGGCTACGTGGATGCAGATATAAAAGCGTACTTTCGTACCGTAGATGTTCAAATGCGCGATTGGCAAGAGCACGAGGACCAAGGAGATCAGGACACAGATCCAAATGGAGGCGCGTTTTCTACTACGTTGCATGAGATCCAGACTTACCTGATTATTAGAGCGTCGCTTATTCTTCGTCGCAGCTCTGACAGAGATGGGAGGCAAAGAGAAGCAACTAGCAACAGACCCAGACTGTTCTGTCATCTTGGAAAGGATGGCATACTCCATGGATGACTTTGTGCGACGAGTCTTCATGGATAGTTTGACTGGTTCGTGAGTCAACATATAGTACCTGCCAAGTGCCTAGCAACCAACTAATATCTTTAGGTTTGAAATCTTGGCCCGACATCGTTTTGCTTCGCATGTGTGCCAAACTTTACTTTCAGTAGCGAGCGAGACCATTTCCAGAGAGGTGACCTATACATTCCTCCCACCTTCACCACGCTGACCGATACTTGCAGAGCCGTGGCGTATTCCCAACTATCCCGGAAACGTCAGGAAAGGGCGAATTGAGGACTCTGACGCAACTCGTACTCGACGCTGCCGAGGTCTGCCCCATTTTCTTCATCTCATGTCTCGTCACTCATTTGCGAGGTCACAGGAACTTGTCCCTTCCTTCCCATCGCTCATTATGGACCCCTTTGCATCACACGTCGTTCGAGCGCTCCTTGCTTTACTTTCTCCGACCGTGTCTGCGTCGAGCCACGGACAAGGAGCAATGCGCTCCAAAAAGAGTGCTGCGTGGAAGGCAAGACAGGGACCAATGATGTCTGTATTCACTGACGAGAAGGGTAAAGGGAAGGAGGTGGTCACACAATCGAGACCTGCCGAATTCCGTGGTCTCGCCAAGCGACTTGTGGATGTTCTCAGAGCTGAACTTGGGGAGAATGAAGTACGCGCACTTGCGGCCAACAAAGTTGCAAGCCCTGGATTACAGGTTAGTCCACGATTTCCTATACCAAATTATGGCCCATTCTGAAGTTGTCTTCAGATGTTATTAGATGTCGAGGCGGATTGTGGGATGACTAGCGACCCAGATTCACTAATGGACAGGGTTATGGTCGGGATCATCTCAGCATGTGGTATGTGCCTTTGCTGGTCCAATGTTCCGTTGGTTGACTCTAAGACTATAGCGGAGGATCTCGATGCAACGGTTGAGCCCTCAGACTACCTGAACACCCTCCTGCGCGATCCAACTTCTTCGCATCTGCTCGAAACCATCGTAACTCGTTCACCTGATCATCCTTTTGCCGTCCTCTGGGCAACATATTTCAATGGCAAACTCGCAAGATTGGCGAACCATCCTGTAGCCAATTTTGTGCTGGCGAAGGCGTTGGAAAGGGCCTCGGTTGAACAACTCTCAGAAGCCTGCACAGAATTGGAAGGGACTTGGAGCAAGCTAATAAGTGAGCTCTCTTTATTGCTAGGTATATTAGCACCTAGCTGAATTCCGCTCCACAGCCTCCTCTAGGTCTGGCGTACTCCGCGCTGCGGTTGACCGAAGCGCAACCATTCAAGCCGCCGAATCTCTTATTTGCGAGGTCTGTCAATGAAACTTCAACAACAGCATGCCGTTTTCCCTGACGTTATAGTTCTAGGCTGTTTACTCCGCTTTCGACCTTGCGTCTGCCGAAGATCGCACGATGCTGGTGCCATGCGTGTTACACTTGCTCCCCCTCCAGGTTTGTTCGCTCAGGTTTCTAAAATCAAACGTGACTGACTCGTGTCTAGGAATACAAGGCATCATCGAACAAAGAGGAGGTCGCTGTTCCTCAGCGACATGGCCGTCCAGGAGCCGCTCCAAATGACTCCACTGGCCCCAAGGTTCAAGGCTCCGTCCTGTTACAGTCGCTCCTCCGATTGCCAGCACCCTACAATGACATCGTCATTGCGAAGTAAATTTCCATTTCCTGTACCGGTTGGAGCCTTTGCTCATATCTCTCCCAGTATTGCGGCCCTGCCAATGGAGGAGCGAATCAAGATGGCACATGATGCGAGCGGGTCTCGTGTCTATGACGCACTCCTCGAATCTCCTACTGTAACTCCCAAAGTCAAGCGCGAGTTTGTCATGGGGTTCATAGGCCACTATCACCTTCTCGTGGATGACCGGTTGGGGAGTCGTGTCGGTGATCGGTGTTGGGCTTTTGCTGACACTTACCTCAAGGTTTGTATATTCGGTTTTGACATCGTGGAATGCACTTCTGACATACTTCTTTCTGCAGGAGAAGATCGGCCGCAGTCTCATCATTCATGAGCAGTTCCTCGCTGGTTCCTTCTACGGCAAGTTCTTCGCGCGGAATCTCAACCTTTACCTTTTACAACGGCGCCCGGACGAATGGAAGACCATGCAGGCCGATCGCAAGCGCGTACAGGATGCTCTTGCCAACCCTACTCAGGCAACTCCTGTCCCGCCTACAGCCTCCGGCGAAAATGCGACAGACACATCTAAAAAATCTGCCAAGCGGAAACGTCATAATCAGACCGAGGATGAGATCGACGCCGTTTTCAACGCCTCTCTAGGGATAAAAAAGGCCGCTTTGAGTGACGTAGTCCCCATATCAACTCTCCCGGATGTGGAAGAGAAAGTTTTCAAGAAAAACCGAGCTCCGGATAACCTACAGGCCGTGCTGGGAGCGATTCAATCAGCGCCGAAAGACAACAAAGGGCAAAAGAAAAAAAGGCGGCATTAGTAGCTTTTCTGACAGATTGTCTGTCTTATTCAACTTGATATGATGTAGCAGGATGAATGGCTTGGGTCAGCTGCTTAATTATTGATAAGCGACCGTAAGTAGCACAGCTGCCACTGCTGCTGAGCTGGTTGAATTCTCTACGCAAGGGTGTCATACATTCCTGGTGCTGAACCGTCGTCCTTGAAGGCCTTGTGGCGTAGTAGATATTCAAGCTTGTTAGCTTTGGGATCAGAACAATTCTGCTGTCTTCAGTCCGATCATCCCACACCTGCCGCGATAATCAGTGGCTCGGACGATTCAACGCAATGGACAACTATTCGAGCGATAGGTTCTGTCTGGGACAAGGCGATAACGGTTGTTGCGCGCGGGTGGCCAATTGGCCGTATGCATCAGTTGACAATCAGGTTGCCTCCAAGCCGGTTTGGTGTTCAAAGTCTATATGTGGAGATTGGGTGTGTGATTTGTAGGATCCTTCAGTCCGAATCACATTATTATAAGCGTCCACAGTAGGAGTTGATGTACGGTAGTGATATAAGTAGTCGGTGTTTATATTAGCTGTGAGGTATGTCCCAGCTCAACGGATTGTCATTTGATTTATGGATATGTCCAGCCCTTCCAGTAACCAAACCCGCAACATCTCTCGCGTTTGGGCGGAGGAACCAGCCACGGGCACCAATGAGATAAGGCCGAAAGATCGGAGATGAGTATCTCCGCCGCTTGGCTTCCACCGCGACTTAATCAAATCCATGAGTCGTAGAACGGTGCAGCGAGCTCCGTGGCTTTGTATATGCAAAGACTCGAGGAGAGGAAGATAGTTTGGGATTAGCTTGTCACTCGACAATGTTCCTGTGGTCAGGAACATATCCGTAATTGGGTCGTGTTCCTTGTCTGCCAGCGAAAATTGTAAGTCGAGATGTGTTAAATGTTGCAGTTGTTGCAAGCATTCTAGTACATCCTGGTCGCAAAGAGGGAGGTAGGCGAGGCTCAAGGCACGGAGGGCTGGGGCTAAAGACCTAAATATCGAGATGAGTCTTGATTGATCTTCCGCTGACCACGTCCATTTTCGGCCCATTAGCCATTGGAGGCCGAGTGATGGCAGGTGCGGCAGTTCCAGTTGCTCTAGGAAAGACACCAGGCTCGAACCCGCGGTCTCTGTATGACTGTCCGCGTCGCTCTGTGGCCCCATCTGGACGATGATGTCGAGCTGACACAGCTGGGGAAGAGAAATTTTCTGAGCGAACGCTGAGTTGAACACACAATCGGCGTTCAAAGTGCATCGCAATAAGTTGCCGCATTGGGCAAGGATATCTGAGCACTTGTCGAGAGTCAGAAGCTGTTCATAGTCGAAGGAAAGGTTCAGCGATGTCAGTTGACCCCATGGAATACTCGGTGGTCGGATATCGAAAGGGATTGAGCACAATCCTTTCAAGTTGATGGATACTGATCGTAACGCCGTGAGCTCCTCTTGTAATGTGTGCTGTAGAAGCGTAACACTAGAGCTTTGCGTTTCGAAAGAAACATCTTTCCAGCGAAACGCGTGGGGGATGAGGGTGGCTAGCACCGGTGCCAATCTGGAATCCTGAAGGTGATCCATGGGATCATGGATCACTCGGAAAGATATGAGGTTGTTTCTAGACAGTGACAACCACAGGCCCAAAGCATCCTTGAGTCTATTTTGTTCATCGGTAGGGACCCTCACTTCGAATCGTGCCCATAGTTTGGGTGACGATTGTGCAATATTTCTCCACGATAGACAGATACCGCAGAGAAGTAGAGGGGCTGCATTGGCGCTGAACCGAGGAAAGGAGTCCATGCATTTTTCGAATACTTCTACTGTGAGTTCGGTTGGTAGTCGATCAAAATAGGAGACGGTAGGTCGACCGTCGAGAGTTACTTGACATCCTCTCAGGGGTGAATGTATCGAGTCCTGCTGGAGAAGAGTAAGCATATGGGCAATCATTAGGGGAGTTGGCAGAATAGACCTCGTCTTCGGTCGCTCCTATGTTATAAGATTTATGCGATGTCCGAGGATGGCCGACTGTGCGCCGAGTTATACAACAACGAGCGTGTTGAGATGCCATTGATAATCTACTTAGAAGGTCGGAGGAACAAGGACAAGACAAGCGACACAATTCGAGGCGCAGGATGTGAGACGTCGCCCGGACCCACGAGTGCTCAATTGTTGGCCTTTCTACTTTCGAGGGCGGCATATGCCTGATCAATCGTAGTGAGCCGGGGAGAAGCGACTCATTTTCTGCTTCTACGTCGTGGGGCAGCCCACTCAGGGATGTAATCACCAGGTCAGCATGCAAACACAACGCAAACGTGACATCATACAAGTGGCGCGACGTTGTCATGAGTCGCTAGGAAGACCAGGATAGACCAATGCATACTTAACTCCAACAAGTGGCCAAAAGTAGACGAAGCTTTGAGATCTAAAAATAGACTTCTCAAGTACCGCCGTATTTTAAAATACTACAAGAAATAATCCCAACATGGTCACTTCTACGTGTTTAAGGATGTATGTGGTGGTATTGAGGGTGCATGTGGAATTGAAATTGACTTCGAGCGGGCGGGACTCGCGGGATTTTCCACATCTCGGACTTTCCGACCGGTGGCACGCGTACGTGAATCACAGAGTGGTGGCTCGGACATTGTGGTGTACTTACGTAAGAGATTCGGGGATTGAATTCCATCATTGTTGCCAACCGCCCACTATTATTCCGTAGTACCGTCCTCCTCTCTTTTGTTTGTGCTATGGTGCGCACGCGCACTAGTAGCGATTCTCACAACATATGGCACAAGGTTTATTGGCCTTGTGTAGGTTTACCCCAGGCTTACTCACATGTGGAACCACCAGATAATTAATAAATCAGAACCCTATCTCGTCAAGCGAGACCCATCTACAGATTGTTATGTACCTCTGGAGAGTTGGGAAAGACGCCAGGTTCTGCTTGATTTCTCACAAGATTTTCTGGGTCATCGGCAGTTCAGCTCAGATCTGGTAGATCATGCGTTTGGTGGAATTGTCACAATCCGCCTAGCAAGTCTTGTCGTGTTATCCTTCCTAGACGCAGGGATTTTAACTGTTAAAATGAACAATGCGATTTTAGAGCGTGACCGATGGCCCGAGGCCTGTAGCAATGCCGCTCTGATGGCACGGAGTTTCATTTCCACCAACGACCCGTCCTCCCATTGCATCGAGCAAAACTCCAATTATATATGGTCTTGGTCTCTAGAAGATCCCATTGCGTCGTCTACTCGTTCCCCGGAGGTCTTTCTCAACGACCTGGGTATCGCAGCCTACGTCGCCGCTGTAGCGAGTGACGCTGCTGGGGAAATAAAGTTCCGCCAGCCACTCAACCGTTTCACTGCACCTCCATATTCTACGCTTCCGTGCCCTGCACGAAATCGGCGTAGTTTTCAGGGCACTCCAGATGTTCTCGTTCTTCCATCAACCGCGTTCGTCACTAGGGAAACCTTCCTGCAGAGTGAGCGGCGCCAGGAATATGTCGAGAAAGCATCAGTGCTCCCCATTCTCAATAGATTCCCTTTTCTATCCAAATCGACTTCGCTCTCGAGCTCGTCAAACGATGGTGCTCGTACTTGGCCCGAAACATGTAGCGGACATTCTTCTGACACCACACATCAACCCATCCTGAAAAAATCAGACTCGATACACAAAAAATTGGAATCAGACCAACACATTGCACCCTTCGAATTGAGGCATATTATTCAGGAATATGATGCATGCCGCTTCTTAGATTCCTCTCGTGTATGCACTGCAGGAATCTTAATGCCGGGAGAGACCAAGCAGGACGATATGGTATCAACGGTTGTGCAGTGTGCTGTACACATTCGACACCAACAAAATGCTCAGCCGTGGCTGACATTCTCTTTGGGCTTATTGATGACCGAGGATGGGTTTGGACTGCTCCGCGCCGACGCGTTGGGCCTTGAGGAATGTTCGTTCTCAAAAGAGACGGGTCGCGGCGTCATCGAAACTATCCGGCTTGCTCTTGGGATTATCCTGGCCACTGATCAGGAACTGGGGGCACATCCAGGGTTTACATTTAGAGAAGTGGAGACTCCATCTTCCGCTTTGATGCCGGAGAAGGGTTCAAATCCTGAACCGCCCAAGAAAAGGTTAAAGAAGTTGCAATCTGATCCCCTCGTATACCGCCACAGAGAAGTGAACTTCATCACCTTGGCACACAACAAACTCCACTTGGCACCGTTCGACCTTCGTTCAGATGTGTTGGGAAAGCACACCTACTATGCCCGGTATCTCCTCCACCAGTCGAGTTCCATTGTAGGGCGCCGCTCGCGGGTCTGGTGTGTATACAAAGAGACCGATAATCCACCAAACATGCATCTTACGCCCGTCCCGGACATCTCGACCACATCTCTCGTCTTCTCGGGCCCCTATGCCCTCAAGTTTTCCTGTGCTGACGTGGGGCTCCACACCTACAAGAACGACGTGATAAGCAAGATCTCTAAAGCCCAGGTAGAGCACGTCTTGGTACCCACGCAGTATGGTATTCTTCCTTCTCAGCCGGCTTCTGTCTACTGAACATAACACGCAGCGTCTGGTACCTTGGGAAGATTTCAAGCATAATTCGTGGATTCGCTGTTGGCGCTTCCAGCGAAATCACACCAGACAATCTCGTCATGGAGCGCGAGGAAGTGGTAACAATCACCGCTTTAAAACGAACGCTGTCGCAATTCAGCGATATGAAAGACTTCGTCAATGGAGTCATCGGAGCTTTGAAGGGTAAGTGGACACAAAGTTGCTCAATACTGTTTTAATAAGTGCGTTCATATTGGATGTAGGTGTTCGATCATTGGCAAAGGCTGGCTTTCTTCATCGCGACATTAGCATAGCCAATATTGTTTTAGACGAGGAGGTGTACTCTGAACCTCCCTTCTTGCCCTCCGCCGCTCGTCTGGCCAACGGTACGGTCTTGAATATCACACTACTTCGTCGGGAACCTGTTTCCATAGGAGGTGGCGGAGGCCTTCACGACCTCGACATGGCAGGATGTTCAGACTTGATCCCAACACCACCAGTCATACCAATTCCGAGTCTTCTTGAAAAAATACAATATCTTCAGCAGAAACTGGAGGCAAGTTCCGCGATGGATGTTTCTTGACAACGCTGATTGAATTTGTAGAGGTCTGGCCAGACACCCGACCCTTCTTTGATCTCCTCAGAGAATATCCAGAAGGCGACAACCCAGAGCCCATACCAAGAGCCCCACCCTGTGAGTTGCTTTGTAAAAGGTATTCCGCATACTGACCTGTGTAATTTTGCAGGGTACTCCTCCATTCATGTCTGTCCGAGTGTTAGCGGGATGCCGTCATTATGTGTATGATGAAGTGAGCTCTGAAACTTGAGTTTACCAGACCAATTTTAAAGATACTTTCTTCAGCTCCAAAGTGTTTTCTTTGTGCTTTACCTTGCCATGTACAATTTCGACGGCCCTGCCGAGAATTGTTTCCCCAAGAAACCTCCAAAAGCTCCACTCAAGATACCGGAAGGCTGGGCTGATACTTGGGATACACGCCGAAGCAGCATGAGTAGCTGGAGGGCGATGTTTTTCCAGCTCCGCCCTCATGACAAATGGCTGGCCACATATTCCCTGTGCTTGCCATATTGGAACAACCTGAAGTACTTCGAGATCCTTTTCGCGTACTTTCTGTCCCTATGGGTGGAGGAGAGTCACAACCCAAAGTGGCTGTTGGAAAATATTTCAGTGGACCCAGATACCATTATTAGGTCGTTAGAAACTATTCTAGCGCGATAGAAGACTCAGTTAAAGTTGTCCCAGTATGCAATTGGTTCGAAAAGCACCTGTGCGTCCCAATTGATTATACCCTCTGACCAGAGGGTAGGATAGTAGGACCTACGCCAGCACTTCTAATAAGAGTTGATTTCACGAGACGAACAAGTAAAAGGTGAACCCGGATGGGGACAAATATACGTAAGACATGAACGGTATGTGCATCGTGATCTTGAAGAATAAGGCAACAGGTTTCTACTACTAGGGTTCATAGTTCCTGGACTGGTAGGACAAAGCATCATGTAATAAGCTTGGGCAGAAAAAGGTTTTACGGCGAAATATCTGTATAATTAGAATAGAATGTGTGTACCAGTGGACGAGATGAAACCGTAATGGAGAAGACATTGAATAAGATGTATGCAGAAATAAAGAACAAAATTGTACCCGTAAATTGGTAGGTATCAATGGAAGGTGAAGGGCTAAGGATGTTTCCGCGCGGAGGAAAGGCAGATTGAGTATCGAAAAAGTGTACAGTGGGGCACCCTATGTGGACAACCCTCAATCGTCGATACATGGAGAACCCTCACTCGTCAAGGAGCCATGCAAGCTTGTGTAATAGACGTCGGGCTTTCGGCCGGAAGCGAAAAGTCATGGTGTGTTTCGGCGAGAAAGCAAAAGGTCAACTGCCATGGATGATAGCATCTGAAATGTAGGTAAACTCCTATGCCTACGAAAAACCCTGCATTAGTGAAAAACTGAAGGGCAATAACCGTCCTTTTGAGACTGAATCCAAAGTGTCTAGCAAGAAATGAGTATTTTCAATGGACGTCCGTGTACCAGTGGAGGCAGAGAGGCGAACAACGGAAAAGTGCCATGGAAAGGATGCATCTGCATTGTACAACGGTATCTGCAGTGGAAGGCGAACTGTCCCGTAAGAAAGAGGCGAGGTGCCGCGTAGAACCATGTACTCATAAGATGGCACATCAGCGGGAGGTGAAGTGCCTCGTGCAGAGGTGAAGTGCCGTGCAAGACCTTGTATCGGTGGGAGGTGGAGGAAGTCCGGGCATCGGTAAGGACGAAGTGCCCCACGTAGAGACGTAGTGCCGAGTGATACAGTGTATTGCTGAAGGGCGGAGTGTCCCGCATGAAGGCGAAGTGCCGCGTACACCCGTGTATCGGTGAGGGCGGAGTGCCCCGCGTAGTGGCGAAGTACTATGTAATACTGTATATTGGTGGAGGGCAGAGTCCCCCGCGTAGTGGCGACATGTCATGTAACATCTTGTAATGGTGGAATGTGGAGTCCCCGCATACGCGCTACGTAATACTGTGTTTCGGTGGATGGCAAAGTCCCCGGCGCAGAGGCAAAGTACCGTGTGATTTTGTAGAGGAAAAGTGCCGCGTAAGGTTGTGTATTGGTTCCCATAGAGGCGAAGTGCCGCGTAAGACCGTGTGTCGGTGAGAGCCAGAAATGCCTCCCGCAGGAGCAAAATGCCCTGGAAAACCTGTATCGGCGGAAACGCGAGGTTTATTGGAGGGCGGGCGCCGGGATGGAGTGCAGATGATCGCCAGAGGTCAGAACTGTCGGTTCGGTCGGTGACAAGGAAATCGCAGATATATGTTGTATGGAAGTAGCGTGTAACTCGAGTAGAACAGAATCGCCGAGTTACTCATAAAGAGAGATAAGCAAGGTACAACGAAACAACTGGATACTTATCTGGATCGTCCGTGCAAGGCGAGGCGCTGACCCGGTCGCAGTGTTATCGAGCCCACCACTGATGGCCAGGCGAGGTAAAGCTTCATTGCGTCAAGTGGCGCAACAGAACGGAAAGAAGAAGGATCTGAGCGATAGCAAAGGAAACGCGAGAGAAATCGCTGAGGAGAAAATTGGATTTCGGAGCTGCCTTCGACAATTTTCATCAACAGTCATCTTGAACAATCTTCCGCCTCATCCTACGACTCACTCGACGCGACAGCCAAGGTGTATAAACCCGCCGGGTAGCAGGTCGAGTAAAGCCGCGCGTCGATCTTAATACTGATATACCCCGTCAGCCTGAACGAAGGAACTCGTTAAAAAACCTGAATGATCCAGGCGAATAAGTAAACGCGCCGGAACGAAGGTTTACCACCAAAACAAACTTACTACGTCGTCAGAATCGACCCTGTGTAGAGATGTGCCCCGATTCTCGACGGTTTAACTCTCCTCGATTGCTCAGCGCGGCTGGTTAATACCGCCCCAGCAGTAGACGATCGACTTTCACCAGAATAGACCAATGCACCTCCAAGTCTCAAATAACCAAAAGTAGACGAAGCTTCGATTTCGAGAATATAACGAGAAGTGACAAGTGATACAGTTGGTGCAGGTGCAATCTCAGCATCCACTGCGCTGTTGACAAGAATAAAAGTCAAAGAAAACCGTTGATAGGAGTTGGTGGGAGAAAGCTGACACTGACAGGGTGAGTCCGAAGAAGCCTGTTGGCTGCAATCAAGCGCTCATCGACTTGTTCGGCGTTGTCAGGTCCGTGACTCCGTTGGCCGCCACTCACTTCCACTCCTACTGCTCGCACTCGTATACGGTACAACTCTTCCCCCCTCTTCCCCTACCGCTACAAACAACACTTTCACGCCCTTCTGACTGCAGATCACCTGGGCCCAAAGTCGACCTCGCCCATGTCTTCTTAATGTCATCGCAGGTCCAACGCTTGCGCGAGTTTGTCTTGTTGTAGAGTTCGATTCTATAGTAGAGATTATTTTTGAATGAAGTCAGGACTAGTTGAAGCCCACGAGGAATGCTATTCACCTCTTCCATTGCTCTCGTGCAGGCCTAAGGAGAACAGGATCGGAAGTCGAATTGAACCTCTTGTTAATGAGGTTACACTAAATCGTGAAGTTCTTCTACCCACCGCCGAACATCCCTCCTCTCGATCGGGGCTGCTTCTCGTCGTCCGGCTCTCGATGCCCCTGATGCTGCTCGCTCCGCCAACTTGGAGCACGATCCTCTGCACTCCATATCCCAACTGCCGTCTTGCCGCTGAGTTCCTGGCACCGTCGATCAAGTCAATTCCTGGTCTGCCTGGTTGTAATGCCGTGTGAGGCGTTGAGAAGATTGAAAGACGGGTACTCGCGTTTGTACTTTACGCGGGGATTCGGAGGGCGGTTTCCATCTCCTGAGTGGTCTTTGGCGTAAGACGCTAGTGTAAGGTGCCAGACAGATCCATTTAGAAGGGACGCACTGCACCCCCCTCGCCGCACACCGCCCCTCGAGCCCTATTGTGACTAGCGCACGTCGAACACGACACTTCCCTCCGGTAACCTGTAAACTTGTTAGCACGGGTGAGGTAGTCTCCCCAGGCAGAATAGGTCAACGGATTCAAACCCACGCAAGCTACGGATATCCTGATCTGACGTCTATAGCTTGGATCTGTTTGCGCTGGCAGGAGCGTGGTTCTTCAAAGCACAACTGAGTGCTCGAAAGAATGCTTGCAAAACCATGAACCTTTAAATAGAGTGGAGTTCATGCTTTGTAGTCTCCTCAGGCAGAATAGATCAACAGATTCAAACCTACGCAAGCTACGGATATCGGATATACTCTGACGAGTGAGGTATTGAGAACACACAAGCACCGATCCAAAATTGTTACGAAAGTGGCGCTGGCACCATGTCTGAGTCGCGTTCAGACGTATTCCTAGCCGCTGCATGGTCGTTCAGGGTTTGTGTGGGTGAGTACAGTCAACCTTTGGGACATTTGGGGTAAGTATGACCCGCAAACATGTTGAGCGACTCAAGAATGGGCCTACGCACACAGAGGGCAATCTGTGGGTAGAACTTGTCGCCTGGAGAACTTAAGGGCAAGAGTCGAACACCGATGCAAACGTTTACCGTCAGGGCCGGATCGAGTGCACGAACTTTCAAATTCGGGAGCTTCTAGGGTAGAAGCAATTGCAAGTTTACAGTTTGACGGACCCAGAAGAGTGAGACGAGAAGTGCAACGAGGTGGCACAATTATTAAATGAACACGAGCCATTGTTCTCACCCGCATTCAAGACGTCCCGCCATACGCGCATTCTATGTATCCTTTACACTGCTCCGAATCTGCTGCATGATCTCTCTCATTCGACCAACTCTATTTTTGTGACGCCTGTCTATGCTTGTTGGCTTGTGACAACTTTCTCTTCTGTCATTCATCGATTGGGACTTTCGAACTCGACACGCAGTCCTTGTCGATGGCGCTCGAAGGCTCGTGTGCATGAGGCACGTACGTTGATTTCACTAGGAATACAAAGCTAAAAGAATTTGCCGAAGTCATATGCCTCGTTGGCCCCAGCAACTCCACCCTGCGCGCCCGCCTTGCTTTTTGCTGCGACGTTAGCAATTTTTGGTGGGATCATAGTGGCAGGTTTCGAAGTCCCTTTCGAAGCTGTTGCCGTAGGAAGTGTAGGTTTTGATTTTAAAGGGGGCTTAGTTTGGGTCTTAGCCTTCGTTGACGCAGCTTTTCTGGCCTGCTTCGACTCTTTGGGATCGGGACCAAAGGCGACCTTCTTGGCCGGCGGAGCAGCTAAAGGTTCGTTCGTTCGCTTGCGTTTTTGCTTTTGTGATGATGGCGGTGGGACGTCCTCTTCGTCCTCTTCGTCGTCGTCCTCCTCTTCGACTTCCTCCTCCTCGTCGTCCTCGTTACCTTCAACGTCATTGACTTCCATCTCATCGTTGTCCGCGTCCTCCTCGACTTGCTCTTCCTTCAAATAAGGCTCCTGCAAGTTCGCTTTGCGCGCATCGACCTCGCCCGAGACAAGCTTGACGATGCCAACAGCCTTGCGCAAATCCTTCCGAGGAACAACGGTCTTTAAGATAGCGGCATCACCGTCGTACAAGCCCTTGGGCACGGCATTTTTCTTCTGAGGTGAAGGTCCGGCGGGTGTGGTCGGCAGGTTTGCGTATCGCGCAAACTTTCCTGTACTCCAATCCCGTAGCAAAATGCGAGACGCTCCGACTAAGTCTAACTCTCCGTGCTGATAACAGATATGAGCTGAAGAGAAAGACGGCAATGGAAGTATATCCGTACCTTTTTGACCAACTGATTTGACCTAGCTACGCCTGAAAGGAACGAAGTCGGATCGCCTTTGGCAAAAGCCGGCAAGCTGTACAACAACATGAGATCCTCCGCACTCGAACGCGCTACAATATCAGCAACTATGATCCAACATTCAGATCACATTTAGTTTGGTCTATACTTGAGTGTCACGTACCCACGGAGGTTGGATCTTTCAGACGATCAATCCTGCCCTTTGAACGCAACAATATGTCGCGCGCACGAATAGCCTCCAAATTCTCCGCCGTTTCGTCGACCTCCCATGACAGCCCAGGGGTATCTATCAAACGTATCTGCTTGCCCGCAGCTTCCATCACAACCTCCTGAGGTAGCTCCGTTGTCGTCGGTCCCCTTGAGGACGATTCCGTCGAGTAGATAGGGAGTGAGCTGCTTCGAACCAACGAATTGATGAAGGAGCTTTTTCCGACCTAAGCCGCCTATCAGTGGAACAATTCGAAACTTCCGAGTATGGGCACGTACATTAGTCACACCAACTACAGCAACTGCCAATGGCTTACCCCCTTTCTTCGCTTTTGCCCATTGGCCGAGACATGTGTAAACGGAGTCGACACCAAGGCCATCGTCGAAGCGTGCTTTGGCTTTGCCCTTGCCCTTAACCTTGACTGACGATTCTGGGCTTGAAGGTAGGAACGCAGCAGCTGAACGGAACAGAACTGTTGGATGCTGAGTCCTCAAGTACGCCGCCCAAGCTGTGACTGACTCGCGCGGACATGTGTCTGAACAGCGTTTACATTCAGCACGTCTGTCAATATGAGTGGAACGTTACGAAACACCTACCAATTTTGTTCAGCACTAAAAGTATCCGCCTGCCAGGCTTAGCTGCAGCTAGCTCCTCGATGTGCGAGCTCCGGAAAGAGAGAGGGTCCCGTGCGTCAAGGACATGGATAACCACGTCCGAATCGTCCAAAACAGCCTGCAATGTGGGCAAATCGCGGTTAATCAGCATCGGCACTTCGTCCTCGTCGTCGACCTCAGGCTCGGGGGCCGGGGCGGGCCGAGAGAATGTCTTCGCGTTCACAAGCTGTTTCGCGCCAATTCCACCGATAGCATCGTTGCCAATTTGTAAGCCTTTGAGTTGCTCTCCATCCTCACCGCTCGGCTTTTGTGCTTTTGCCCTCAAGACCTTCCTTTCTTCCCTCTTCTTTAGCCTGTCTTCGGCATCCTGTCGAAGCTATCAGAATGCCAACTTCAAAGATCCCTGAGTTCAGTGAAACTCACAATCCTACGCTGTTCAGCGACTTCAGCTAGAATTTGATCCTTAAACGGGAAGTTATTAGGAATACCAGGATCCTTAGGTGTTTCTAGAATGTGAAAGCAGATGCAGATCAGCCACTGAATGTGGAAATCAACGTATAGATGCAACGCACTAGATTTCCACTGAGGATTTTTTTTCGCTGCCTTCTGCTTTTTCTTCCTGCTCTCTCGCACCTTCACTTGTAACTTTTTGCGGTCATTAGTAGTTCCGCGATTGCTTGTCTCTGGGTGGTCGTTCAACAAGGGACTTCAGTTGAAATGGGTCGTGTTACTCACTCTTTCTTATGCGAGGCATGGCGGCGAGGAGTGGTCGTCTCAGTCAACCTTGCTAAGTTCACGAGCTGAAAAAGTTGATCGCTGAACTCAGTCTGAATTACGTAAGTCACACTAGTCCCTGCCTGTGGCCCGGACCCCAGCACTACCCCAGCCTCCAGACTTTGAAGCAAGTGGAACTGCTCGTTCTCTCTAAATACTAGGTGTCCTGACATGAACCATGCATTCTCACGAGGGAAAACAAAAACAAAAGATACGGTCTCTTCTAGACTTCTACAATTGTGGCATTTTGCGCTGTTACGAGGACCACGACTTTGAAAGTACCAGCAAAACGAATGAACTTGATCACACCAGGGGATGGGGACGCCCTAGAATGAGACGTTGTTTTTGTTTTTTTGGTTCTTACATGATGTACGTGCGGAGACCAAGATGGCGGTTCGTGTATACATAAGGGGGACGATGTGCATACTATGTAACGAGGCCATAACATAGTGCATAAGGCGGAAGACGACCATCGTCGAGCTCGAACCGTGGGATACACAAGCGATTCCCATATCGATTTTGACAAGGTCTGCCTTAGACCTTGAAGCCACGGGACTTTCTGCGACCACGAGCTTGCTCGAACTGAACGAAAAATGTTAAGAAATTTGACAAGAGAAAAATACTAGAAAAGCTTACCTTGCGGCCCTTGGAGATGGTGAAAGGCTTCTTGTGCTTGTGGGGGCCCATGCCGAAGTGCTTGTTGGCCTCCCGCGAGTTCTTCACTCCCCTCAACAGGATGGTGTTGGCACCGGTCGGCGAGCGGAGAGCAAGCTGATCGAGAGTCAGAACCTCGCCACCAGCATTCAGGATCCTCTCCTTCGCTGCGCGTGTGAAACGGAGGGCCGCGACGGTGAGTTTGGGAATGACGGTTTGGCGGATGTCATCGGTCACAGTGCCAACCGTTACGATGATTTTGGAGTCAAGATCGCCGGCATTCGAGGTCTCCTTGATGATGCGGGAGAGGGAAATGGGAGGGCGGTTGATCTTCGAGAGGAAGAGACGGTGGAGGATGACCTATGAAACAGACGAGAATTCAGCCATCTTGCTCCCTGATGATTTTCACTAAGAAAGACCTTGTTGAACGAAGCGTCCGTGCGGCGGGCGAGGAAGCGGTACAGCTACGAAAAGTGTTAATTCGCATCGCAAAATTTTGGTAGAACCTGGACATACCTTCACGAGGAGAAGCAAATACGGGTCCTCGCTCTTGGGGGCGTTCCGATTACCTTTCTTGACGTGGTGGGCTGTAATGTCGATACCCTGGGGGGTAGCATATCAGCTCTAGATGCCTCGACGCCACGACCGACAGCGAGCTCACCATCTTGGTTCTTGCCGAATTATGTGTTTGGGCCTGTTACCATTTGACAGAGGCTTGATCAACTGTGCAGTCTTCAGATTTAGGTTCAGTCTCCGATTCAATCTGCACAAACCATTCCCGAATATTTAGGTCGTTGTGAGCTGCGGATAGGGGGAATTTTATTACAGAAAAACATAGAAAAAGACTGTCGTAGTGCTATACCTCGCATCGGGGCGATATGAAAGGTCAATCCCGCAAAAATTTGAGAAAGCTTGACGTTGGGCGCTAACTCGCGGCGTTGTAACCAATTTTCAGCCACAAACAGGTGTCAATACCTCCTGAACTTGAACCATCATGGTGTGTTTCGTTGTCGCTGTTATAGCGTCTTTCAGTCAGTATTTTATACTGACGAGTTGTGTTTTATTTTAGTACGGTGAACCTGCTGCACCTGCTGTGGACCCCTACTCGGATGCCTACACTGCTCCTCCTTTGGCGCCGACGCCGGCGGAGCGTGAGGCAGCTCCAGCTAGGGGCCGTTCTCGTTCTCGCAGTCCTGCTGCTCGTAGCAACGGCGGTGGTGGAAGCAGCTACAGGAGCCCGTACCGTCGTAGGTCTCCTGCTGCGCCCAGACGCCCACCTCATGCTCCAATTGTCGGTTGAACTTCATTTTCCAAGTCTTACCTGTCATACTTACAATTCCCAGCAGGCGCCCAATCCCTCTAATGTGCTTGGAGTCTTCGGACTCAGCATTCGCACCCAGGAACGTGACCTCGACGAAGAATTCAGCCGCTTCGGTCGTGTTGAAAAAGTGACCATTGTCTATGATCAACGGGTCTGTCCTGCTGTTGTCCAAAATGCAAGGACGTCACTCACATATACAAAAGCAGTCCGACCGCTCGCGCGGGTTCGGTTTCATCAAGATGGCCACCGTTGAAGATGCCACGCGTTGCATTCAGGAGCTCAATGGTGTCGTAAGTTGAACCCCTTTTCCATCACACTCCTCAGTCTCATTTACCGCTCAGGACCTGAATGGCCGCCGCATCCGAGTCGACTATTCCGTCACGGACCGCCCCCATGCACCGACCCCTGGAGAATACATGGGCCACCGCCGCTCTGGACGGGAGTCGTCCTATCGCGATCGCGACCGTGATTCCTACCGTGATTCCTATCGCGACCGCGACCGTGATCGCGACTCCGGACGCCGCGACCGTGACCGAGGAAGTGATCGTGACCGCGACCCCTATGGCCGCGATGGCAGGGACTGGCGCGAGAGGCGTAGCCCTGCTCCTTCGCGAGGCGGCCGTTACTCACCTGATTACAGGCGCCGTAGGAGCTACTCGAGAAGCCCTCCCCGTGGAAGCAGCCCTACTCGAGGCGGAGGTGGTGGAGGAGGCCGCGATTACGATGCGCCGGCTGCCTCTGCACCAGCGCCTGCGGCTGCCCCCGCGGCGGATTCTCGCTGGTAAAAAAAAAGTAGTTGCGACTATCACAGGACAATGGTCGTCTTTGGCGACTTATCGACAAGGTGTCAAACAGTCGGGTCAAGGGCAAATATGTCGAAGATGAAGTTTTCTTTTTTCCTGGCCTCCGTCAAGTTTTCGTCGTCAAAATTCTATCTATCCTACAAGACCCAAAGTGACTGGACCGTATTCAATAGCCAAAAATCAAGTTCCCAAGTTATCTCGCTGTTTCTAGTACTGCCTTCGCCTATTTTGTTACAAGTCCTCCCTCATCAATCTCGATGCAAAATCCATACCGGCGCCTACTTGCGTTACGGATCGTCCGAAAGTGGTCCATTCCATGGATTTGAAGACAAGGGTATGCTTCTCCTAACAGGGGGGGACTACTGATACGTACCTCTACCATGAGGCGATGCCGGGCTGTGGAACCTCCTTGTGTGGGTCTTCTTGACTTTCTTCTATGTTGACCCTGACCCGAGTTCGTAAACCTTGGCGAAGTGGGTGCGGTGCAGGCGCTTATTGGGATCATATGTGCTGTGATGAGCCAGACGGACCTGTCGGTTGCATGCCATGTCTTCCTTCTATCGCCAAAGTGCTGTATGTATATGTCAATGAATAGATCTTGTTGAGCCGGAACAGTCTGGATGACAGGCGATAATCGATAAAACGTGTCGAGGCTTACCAAGCACTGATGGGATTGGATTTTCCTTCAAAATCACCTTCGACGACTTGGTCTTCAACAAATCCTTCGAATGCCTGATTCGTCTTCAGGCCACTCTTCAGGAAGCCATCCTGGGCCAACAAAGTCTAGCAAACCTGCTGTTCCCGCGAACGAAGTCGCAGATCGATCTGCCACGTCTACCCGTCCAGCCACGGGTGGCGTAATCTGTCGAAATTTTGCTGCGGGACATTGCCAATTTGGCAAAAGGTGCCGATTCAAACATCCTGGATACGAGGAGAGGTCCGTTGCTCAGATGCAAGTACTGGTGAGTTTCTTGTAATGTCAACGTGTCGAATTCAATAAAGGATACTTGCCAACTGGCTAGCCGCGTCTGAAGAGGCCATCCAAGTGGCCTGAAGAAGAAGAAGAAATAAAAACCGTACCGAAAGTGTAATTATGATATTTTTTCATCGTCATCTTGGTTTGAATTTTGCTCACAATTGTGGACTTTTCAGAGGACCGCGACTGGACAACGCTGGGAAGGACATTACCACAGATACCGACTCTGGCCCTTCCCGTGATCTCATGGACAAGCATAACGCAGAACATCGGGACGCAGCGCTACAAGAGCGCCTGGCCCAACAGAAAACTCAAGCTCGGGAGGAGAATTTGGCAGCCGAATCAAAGACGCGTCGTGATCAAGGTCTGGAACGAAACGAGTTTGCTGCGGCTCGCCGACGTGAAGCCGCGGATAGTAGAGTTGCGTATCTTGCCAGAGAGGCGAAGAGGGAAGCTGCGCGTCTGGCTGCACAAGAGGCTGCCCGAGCCCGAGAAGCTCAGAGGGTAGCAACCGAGCGAGAAGCACTACGTCGCCGCGAAGCTCGCGAGAGGCAAGAGGCCGCAAGACAAGTTCAACTCGCAGAACAGGAAGCCCTTCGTTTTAAAGAGGAAGCTGCTGTCACATCTCAGCATCTGGTTCTCAAAGGATCGACCCGTATCACCTGTCGCGCGGGACTGGAAATCCAGAATGTCGTTACTGGATTCGAATCATGTCGACTCACAATCCGCAACATCCCTTCCGACGCCAAACGTACCGAGATCCTCGACCTCTTCACCCAGCAGGGCCTACGTCGCGACGATGTCCATATTATTTCATTCAAGTTCGTGGATGGGGACCTTTTTGAAGCCCAGATCCTGATGCATGACGAGCAAGGAAGGGTTCTAGCTCTAGGCCTTGACGGGATCGAATTTAGGAACAAAATCCTGCGCTTTGAAGCTGGCGACGACACCTTGGCTCACGCCATGGGAGAATCATCTTCCCGCCAAATCGATACTCTGACAATAACTTGGCCAGCACCTTCGCGCTCTATCATTGCACGGTACAACACCATGGAGGCAGCCGAGGCCTATGCGCGCTATCTAAATGGGATTGAAGTCAAGGAGGGTCGCAGGATCAAGGCAGAAATGAATCAACCACCAAGCGGCCCAGCGCTTCGTTACTATATACCGTCGTCTGTGAGGATATGGGGAGTTCCAGTGGAAGTTCCGCTTGAGGCCATCATAGCCTGCGCTAGGACTGAATCGGTCCGAGAACTAATGCCCAAATTCCTCGTATCCACGAAATTCTACAGAGAGATTCGGGCTCATCTACGAACTCTGCCTCATATTCGGCTCATCGGCTTCGATTTCGACGGGACCAGCATCGATGGCATTTCGACGGCGAGGGCCCGCTTCGAAAGCTGGGACCAAGCCCAGCTAGCTCGCACATCTCTAGAAGCCCAGCGGACACCATGGCCTCACATGAATCTGCGCCTCTATCTCCCCCAGCCTCTCTACTTTGTCAGCACCATTTCTGACCAGCAATACACTGCCCAGAAACGCCTATGGGACTCTCTCGACGGCGCTGGCGAAGGCGACGCAGGTCGGGTGAAAATCCAACATATGCCCGATAAAGGCGTCGTTCGCATACAGCTCTCTGGGGACGACAAAAAAATTGTTGGGGCATTGAAAGTTAGGGTCGAAACATTGGCAGCAGGAGAAAGGCTCGACGCATCGCATTGGCATAGAGGCTTTTTGGCGCCCGATGGGAGGGCATTCCTCGCCACCTTATTCTCCCTGTCAGGAGCCTTCGTTCGCGTCGATTATAAAGTCTTGGCCTTGAGGGTATACGGAGAAGAAGCGGCGAAACAAAGAGCTCGACGGAGAATCTGGAGGAAAATCTCCGATCTTGCATTTCAAGAAAAGACTGTCTTTCTGAAGAGGCGTTCAGTGGGCTATTTTGTCCGCACGGGACTCGCCGCATTGAAAGAGATATGCGGTGAAGGCTCTGTCATACTCGACTTGGCCTCGGCACCGTGCACGATTACTGTTCGTGGAGGCGAAGAGGCGAGGCACGCCCTCAACACTCACATCGACGAATCGCTCGTGGATCGACCAACGCCAAACACCGGAGATATATGTCCTATTTGTTATGACGAGGCTACCCATCCCATCAAGCTTGGGTGCAAACATATCTATTGCACAGCCTGCCTTCGCCACTACCTGACATCGGCGCCAGAAACGAAACTATTCCCGTTGTTTTGCATGGGAGATGAAACAAGGTGCAAGGTGCCGATCCCCATTCCTACCATCAAACGATTCTTTAACCATCAACAATACGAGGAGCTCGTCGATATCGCGTTCTCTACCTATATCGGTCAGCATCCAAGGGAATTTCGATACTGCACCACTCCAGACTGCCCTCAGGTTTATCGCTGCGCCAGCTTAAACACGACAGTGAAGTGCCCGTCCTGTTTTGCAGAGATGTGCCCGTCTTGCCACGAAGAAGCTCACGATGGCATGACATGCGGGGAACGACGAGCGCGCAAAGAACAACTCGACGCGGCTTGGGCAACCGCACATGGCTTGAAACGTTGCCCTGCGTGCAGGGCTTGGCTTGAAAAGATCGAGGGTTGTAACAACTTACAATGTTCTTGTGGAGCACACATTTGCTGGGTTTGTGTGTCCGCCTTCGAAGGCATGGATGAAGCATATGCGCATCTTCGCAGGGCCCACGGTGGTTACTACGACGAGAATCACGATAACTGACCTGCGGGCGTTTAGGAGTCCGAGAATTCGTAGTTCATTGTTAAGCCTGGGATTTACCAAGATCCTGACACGAATAAAGCAGGTTTTGCCTGATTGTTCTCTTCCTCGCCGTCCACTCCCCTTTGCTATCTTATACCGTAACTTGAGGGTGTTCCTTATTGTCCTATCAAGTGACCAAAACAGCTGGAAGCATGGCCTTATCATAAGTTAGCCTTGATTGGCGCCCAGCCGGTCTTCTCTGCCTCGAGGACCCCACCAGGCTTATCCTTTACGTCCAACATGGCGTCCAGCTCTGAGCAGAAAGCCGCTCTGCGTTCCACATCCTCAGTGACGCCAACCGCACAAGTTGCATCCAGGCCAACCATCGCACCCACTTATAAGATATGCCGAAATTTCGCACAAGGGAACTGTCGTTTTGGCGAAAAATGCAAATTTATTCACAGCGCTATTGTCCTTCCCACTGTGAGTACTGTACAAACTGTTGGATACTGTCCCCAGGCTCGCGATTGACCAATCTTGACAGGCTATTAAGAGTACACAGCACATCGGAGGAGTTGGTACCAAAGCAGTGAAGCCTCTACCTGTAGAAGGAGATTGCGGGAGTCCATCTCAGCAGAATCCAAGGAGTCGGTAAGGAGCAGCTGTATATTCAAATTCCGTCGCTGGCATTAAAAATTGCCATGGCCAACTTCTAGCCACATAGCTCAGCCTGAAAGATCATCAAACTCTCGCAAGGTTCAGAACACGCGTTCTCAACCATGTCGTAACTGGAAGGTTGGAAGGTGCACATTCGGAGACGAGTGCCAGTTTAGCCATGGGTCGAGTCAAGTTTGTCATCACATAATTATAACTGACTATTCCCACTGACTATTGTTGCGTAGCGCCCTGTAACCGTACTTTTAGAAGAACAGGCGCCTCCATTTGAAGAAACTGTTATTTCCCAAAAGGCAGAGAGGTTGGCGAATGAAAGAAGGGCACGCTTGACAAAGGAGAATGCAGCTCGAAAGCAGCATGAAGCCGAGACAGAAGCTCGGCTTACAAGGGAAGCAGAAGTCGAAAAAAGGCACCAGGCTATGCAGGAAGCTCGAGTGCAGCGTGCTAAGAAAGCTTCAGACGCGCAAGAGGCAGCCCAGCGTCAGAAAGCTCAAGAGGCTGCGAGGCAGGCTCGTCTAGCAGAACAAGATGCTCTGCGAATTGAAAGGGAGGCTGCGGTCACCACACAACACATAGTCCTTGGTTCCAGTCTAGTCACTTTCGGTGCTGGTCTTGAGGTCCGAAGCGTTGTCAGCGGTTTTGAGTCCTGTCGCCTCACAATCAGGAATATTCCTTCCGACGCCACACCACCCGAGATCGCCGAGCTTTTCACGCAGCAGGGCATGAGCCGTGAGGACATCCACATCCTTTCACTTCATCCCGTCCACGGCAGCAACCATCTCGAAGCAAAAGTCCTCACAAGCTCTGCTCAAGGTGGATTAATTGCCATAGGCTTGGATGGAATAGAATTTCGAAACGAAACACTTCAATTCGAAGTTGGCCAAATCATGTCCACCAATGCAATGGGAGAATCCAACAGCCGCCAAGCCGACACCTTGACAATCACCTGGTTCACCCCCTCTGTCACAATGATCGCTACATACTCTACGATGGATCTTGCTCAGCAACATCAACGACTGCTGGACAAGAAAACTATCGATGGTCGTAAGATCAAAGCAGAGATGAATCGTCCACCTACCAATCTTGCTGCCCTTCGCCATTACAACGCTGCGTCTGTCAAAATAACAGGAATTCCTATGGGCACCACAGTTATGACCATCACGGACATGGCAGGAGCTTTCTCTGTACGAGCAATCAAGTCCAACTTATATGACCTGGAGGGCTTCATAAGAGACCTTCGACAACAGTTGGATTCTCTGCCGGACAATAGAATGATCTCTTTCACCAGAGTCGCCGACCGTCAGGCAGATGGTCTCATGATGATTAAGGCGCAGTTTGAAACGTGGGAGGGGGCAAATACAGCTCGCGCTTCCCTTGAAGGCAAACGTTTGCGGCCTGACTATCCTTCTATCCGCCTCCTTCTTCCTCCTCCCCTCCATTTCACCAGCACCATCCCAACCCAGCAATACGAAGCACAACAACGTCTTTGGGAAGCCTTCGCCGAACCCAGTGCAAACAAAGGCCCACGAGTTCATATTGATCGCGTCCCAGCCAAAGGATTCGTCAATATTCGCCTATCCGGCGACGACAAGAAGCTAGTTGGGGCGCTTAAAGTCAGGGTGGAAACGTTGATTGCTGGCGAGAGGCTGGATGCGACATACTGGCACAGATCTTTCCTTTGGGTCAAAGGACGAGAGTTTCTTGCCAAGGTGTTTTCTTCAACCAAGGTCTACGTTCGCAGTGACTTTAAAACCCAGTCCCTGAGGATCTTTGGAGAAGGCGAAGCCAAACAAAGAGCACGTCAGATGATAGAGGACGAGGTCGGACGACTTGCGCAACAAGAGTGGTCAGTTAACTTGAAACGGCAGTCGGTCGGGTATTTCGTTCGCAAGGGTCTTGCTGCATTGAAAGAAATTCTTGGTGAAGATGGCGCCAGCCTCGACTTGGCTTCAAACCCTTGCAAACTTACGATTCGTGGGGGAGAGGAAGCTCGACATATCCTCAACAATGTCATGGATCAAGCCTTGAATGACCTAGACTTCGGGTCATCGGATGGCGACGATATCTGTCCGATATGCTATGATGCCGTCTCCAACCCCGTGGTGCTGGGCTGCAAGCACGTCTACTGCACTGCTTGCATTCGCCATTACTTTACTTCTGCTTCCGAGTCTAAGGTTTTTCCGCTCGCATGCATGGGAGACGATGCCAAGTGCAAGGTTCCCATCGCAATCCCTGTCATACAACGATTCCTGATACGTCAGCAATATGAGGACCTCATTAACGTCGCATTTTCCACTCACCTCGATCGTCATCCACAAGACTTCCGGTACTGCACCACCCCTGATTGCACGCAGATATACCGCGCCAACACGCAAACCTTGCTGAAATGCCCGTCGTGTTTTGCGGAGGTTTGCTCGTTGTGCCATGAGGAAGCCCATGAAGGAATGTCATGCGAAGGCAGACGGGCCCAGAAAACCTTATCAGAAGAACAGTTGAACGATCGGTGGGCAACAGCACATGGCATAAAACGATGCCCTAGTTGCTCAGTCTATATCGAAAAGACCCAAGGCTGCAACCACATGGAGTGTCGCTGTGGCGCCCACATATGCTGGATATGCGTTATGGTCTTCCCTGTGGGTGAGATATATGCTCATCTTGGAACTGTTCACGGCGGCGCCTTCGATGGCGACGGCGAGCGACGCAATCTTGATCTGCAACATGCACTCGCCTTGCAGCGCGAGGAGCAAGGTGGTGAAAACCGCCAACAACTTGTAGCTCGAGAGATCAGAGAGGCTCAAAGGTTGTTGCATGAACAAGAACGACGTGCGGCGGAACAAAGAAATGCTGAAGCGTGGCAGGCTGCTCTCCGACGTCAACAAGCTCAAGCAGAGCTGCGCCAAATTGAGGCAAGGCAAGAACGCCTTGCAAGGGAAGCCGAGTATCAGCGCCAAATTGATGCAAGGCAAGAACGCCTTACAAGGGAAGCAGAAGAGCGGCAACGGGCGCGAGGGGGAGGAGGTTGTCTCATTATGTGAGCCTAAAAAGCTCTTTTCTGTATCACTAGTTTCCATTACAAGTATATCAGCCGTTGTGTTGCATGTATATGCCTGTATCTTGCCTGTGTATATATAACCCTAGCCGGAAATGGACTGATTGACGCCCGAAGCTTTAAAGCCAATTAAGGCCGCCTTCTCTGCCATGGCCAGTGCCTCGAGGCTTGAGGTCTTTGATCTGCTCCACCTTTGACCTCGAGATGGCCTCCGGCTCTGGTCAGAAAGTGGCTACACAAACACGAGCTGGACTATCCCAACCAGGCACCAAGCCCATTGTCCCCAAGGACAAGATATGTCGAGCGTTTGCCAGAAATGGTAAATGTCGTGATGGAGAAAACTGCAAGTTTCTTCACAGGCGGAAAGAGCCAACAGTGAGTATTTATGTTCAGATGCTACTATTATAGTACTATGACTCGGAGAAAGTTTTGAGAAAGTTCCTCCAAGTCTGGACTCCGAATTGCAGCCATCGGATTGACTAAACTTTTCAGGCCACTAGTACCGCACAACGCGGGGGAAGGATCGACAATATCACTGTGAATGCTACCGCTGGTAATAATGGCGGGCTCTCAGCAGAGGGAAGCTCAAAGACTCGGGGTCGGTAAGCACGTTATCATCGTTTATTTGATCTCCTTCGCTGACATTGAAAACTATCATGATCATCGTCCTTCTTCGTCTCCAACCAACAGCCACCGCGATCGCAATGATAACGGGTCAAAGGACTCCAAGGATCTTACCAAGAATGTAGGCTCATGCCACAACTTCAAGGTTGGGAAATGTACATCCGGCGATAAATGCCAGTTTCGCCACGACCTTGTTCGTCAAGCTTTCGCTTATCATGTTATTTTGTCTTTTAACATCCTTACAGAGCCGTGTGGCTCTAGACACAGTCCGTATTGGAGAGAAGACACGGCGACTGGACACCGAAGAAAAAGTTGCTAATGAAGCCCGAAAGCATAAAGCTGAGGTAGATGCATGGCTTGCCAGGGAAACAGAAAAAGAAAAGACGCGCCTTGCAGCGGAAGAAGCAATACGAGTGCAGGAAGCCAAAAAGCTGCGCGATGCACAGGAGGCTGCCATTCGCCAGGATGCCCGAGATAAGGCAAAGGCCAGGCTAGCCCGTCTTGCAGAACAAGATGCCATACGAATTGAAAGAGAAGCTGCGGTTACCACACAACACGTAGTTCTGGAATCCACTTTGGTCACTTTCGGTGCCGGTCTCGAGGTTCGAAGCGTTGTCAGTGGCTTCGAGTCCTGCCGCCTGATAATCAGCGATATCCCTTCCAACGCCAAACCTCACGAAATCGTCCAACTTTTCACCCAGCAGGGGATGAGCTGTGATGACGTCCACGTTGAACTTTACCCTTCCCCTGGCAACCATCTCGAAGCGAAAGTCCTCACTAGCACTACTCAAGGCGGAGTGGTTGCCGTTGGGTTGGACGGGATTGAATTTCGAAACGAATTGCTCAAATTTGAAGTCGGTGACATCGTTTCGTCCAATGCTATGGGAGAGTCTAGCAGCCGTCAGGCGAACGCCTTGACAATCACTTGGTATGCCCCCTCTGTAAGTATGATTGCTACGTACGCTACGATAGATTTTGCCCGGGAACATCAGCAGATCATCGACAAGAAGATTCTAAGTGGCCGCAGAATCAAAGCCGAAATGAATCGTCCACCCACAGGCCCCGCGCTTCGCCACTATACTCCTTCTGCTGTCAAAATTACAGGGATTCCTCTGGATACCCCCGTCACAGCCATTATGGACATGGCTGGAACGCAATCCGTTCGGGCGATCAAATCTAATTCATACGACCTGCAAGACCTTTTGGGAGACCTTCGACGACATCTGCATTCTCTTCCGGGTGATGGAATAACTTCAATCGACAGCGCTCCTGACCGAGAGGATGGCCTCATGACACTCAAGGTGCAATTTAAGAACTGGGAGGATGCAAACAATGCCCGCACTTCCCTCGAAGACAAGCGATTACATCCTTCTTATCCCACAATCAGGCTGTCGCTCCCCCCTTCCCTCCATTTCACTAGCACTATCCCAGTTCAGCAATATGACGCACAGAAACGTCTTTGGGATACCCTCGCCGAACCCAATGGGGACAAAGGCCCCAGGGTTCATATCAACCGCATACCGAACAGAAATATCGTCACTATTCGTCTCTCTGGCGATGACAAGAAACTCGTCGGGGCGCTTAAAGTCAGAGTGGAGACCCTAGCAGCTGGCGAGAAACTGGGGGCAACATATTGGCACAGGTCTTTCCTTTGGGTCAAAGGACGAGATTTCCTTTCCAAGATCTTTTCGTCGACAAACGTCTATGCCCGCAGCGACTTCAAGACTCAGTCTATAAAGATCTATGGAGATGGAGAGGCAAAGGGACGAGCACGCCGGTTGATAGAGGAAGAGGTGACCCGACTCGCACAACAGGAGTGGACAGTGCTTCTCAAAAGACAGTCAGTTGGCTATTTCGTTCGAAAGGGTCTTGCTGCATTGAAGGAGATTCTTGGCGAGGACGCCGTGAGCCTCGACTTAGCCTCGACTCCGTGCAAACTTACCTTTCGAGGCGGAGAGGAAGCTCGGCATGCTCTGGACAATATCATGGCGCAATCGGTGAACGACGTCGTATTCCCGTCGTCGTGTGACAACGATCTTTGCCCCATTTGCTACGATGCAGTTTCCAACCCAGTGGTACTTGACTGCAAGCATGTCTATTGCACTGCCTGTATTCGACATTATTTCACCTCGGCTTCCGAGTCTAAGGTCTTTCCGCTTGTATGCATGGGAGACGAGGCCAAATGCAAGGTCCCCATTGCTATCCCTACCATTCAACGATTCCTAATACGCCAGAAATACGAACATCTCGTCAACGTCGCATTTTCCACCTACCTCGACCAACATCCACAAGACTTCCGGTACTGCACCACCCCTGATTGCACGCAGATATATCGCGCCAACACGCAAACCATGCTGAAATGCCCCTCGTGTTTTGCAGAAGTCTGCTCCTCTTGCCATGAGGAGGCCCATGAAGGGATGACATGTGAAGACCGACGGGTTCAGAAAGCCCAAACAGAAGAACAGTTGAACGATCGATGGGCAACAGAACACGGCGTGAAACGATGCCCCGCTTGCTCGGTCTATATTGAAAAAACTGAGGGCTGCAATCACATGGAGTGTCGCTGTGGCGCCCACATATGCTGGATATGTGTTACGGTCTTCTCCATGGACGAGATATATCGCCATCTTGGAACTGTTCACGGCGGAGCCTTCGATGGCGACGGCGAACGGCGCAATCTTGATCTGCAGCATGCCCTTGCTGTGCAGCGTCAACTGGATGACGATCTTGCAGTTTTGCCACCACCTCTCCCACACAGGCCTGTAGTCGCAGTTCAGGGTGCGCAACTGAATGCGCGTGCCGCAGTTCCACAGATGGTGGACATCGAGGGGTGGGTACAGGAACAAGAAGCACGGTGGGAACAGCAACGTCGAGATCAAGAACGCCGTGAAGTTGAAGAACGCCAAAATCAGGAGCGCCGAGAGCAACAACGTCAAGAACAGCTACGCCAGGAACAAGAACGTCGCGAAAGAGAACGTCAGGCGCAGGAACGATACGATCAATGGGTGCAATTAGAAGCAGCACGCCGGGAGGAAGAGCGACAACGGGCAAATGCCGAATGGCTGGTAAACCAAAGGCGTGCAGCAGAGCGCCGCGAGCAGGAGAACCGCAGACAGGCTGATCAACATCGCCGAGAAGAATATCAGCGTCGTTGGGAGGCAGAACGCTTAGCCAGAGAGAGGAAGGATGAAGGATGGGGTTGCCTTGTCATGTGAACCTCAAACGAGTCTGTGCAGTGTTAGACCTTATATAGTGTATATTATACCTTTTGGGAGCCTTGTCGGGCGTTCATGCACAGCGTTGGCAACTACGGTGTTACGCACTGGCAAGCGTAAAAGGATGAACATGATGAGCATAAAAATATCACATTTTCAATTGAACATTTTGCGAGCCTCAATAACGTTCTTTAGAGCCCATCCCTCCTACAGCACCACTGCTTGTTTCTGGAACATACCCTCCAGGCATCGTATCCTCGCCGAAGCCCTGGCTTCCACCCATCATGGGGCCCCGAGCTCCACCGTGGATATCACCAGTTTGACCGAGACCTGGCCCAAGCCTTTCCCCGCCTCCAATATAGTTGTGGTCCCTGCTAAAATCTGGATTCTCGCCGACGCCCTGTCGCCCACCAATACCGGTGCCGCGGTGGATGTTTTGCTGCTCGCCGATATGGTCTACACCATACCCGATATCCCCCTGACCTCCCACCCCATGGCCGATATTACGATCTCCAACAAATTCATGGGTGTCTCTCCTTCCTCCAAAGTCGCGATTGCCTCTAATCCCGGGGTCACCACTGGACCCACTACCACCAACCATACGATCTCCGCGGAATCCCATGTTCTCGCCACCACCTCCATGCCCGCTTCCAGTATTCCCACCGGAGTAGCCAGTAGAGTCAGGCATGGTGCTGCCCTGGCCGATGTTGCTACCTTGTCCGGTCACCGCACGGTCACCGCTGTATCCTGGACCGATACCTCCAGGTCCGTCTGAACGAATGCCACGATCTCCAGCATAAGCATTGGGTCCCGATGTGCCGCCTGTCCTCCCATAATCTCCTTCACCGCGTGGGTAGCCAGTATCAGCTCCACGCACAATGTTGTCGTTGGCATTGGTAATGTTGCCCGTCTGGCCGGATGTATCACTGCTTTCACCGCGAATGGCATGCTCGCCGGTATGTGCACCGCTGCCAATGCCCGATTGTCCGTGGCCTTGGTCTCGGTTTCCGCCCAACGCACGCTCTCCAGTGTATGCACCAGTTCCGGCAGCAGCACCAGTCGCGAGGATACCAGTGCGCCCTGGGCCGCTGTCACCCTGAATACCAGAAGGGGGGCCACTGTCATCTATGCGGTCTCCGCCGACACCAGCGTCAGAACGATGACCGATGTTGGTGCCAGGTCCGTACCCGCCCTCCTCTGCGATGTTGCGATTCTGTCCAATTCCTTGGCCTTCGCCTTCGCGGATGTAGTCTTGATTGTAGCCCTGCCCAGGACCAGAGGTGCTGGTTCTATCGCCGTGGTGAGCGCCCTGTGCAGCGGTAGCGATGCCTGCTCCTCCAACCAGACCAGCCCCAGCAGCCATCGTGCCTGTGCCGCGGTGGTCAGCGTAATCAGGGCCTGTTCCACTGCGAGTGCCAGGGGCATGCGGGCCAGTGCCGTACTGTCCACTGGGAACGTTACCAGAGTTGCCAATATTGGAGCTTTGAGTAGTTGCGTTTTGGCCAATGCCGATGCCTGGACCAGTTCTCTCTGCGGCACCAGTGGGAAGGCCAACGGCTCCAGTCCCCGAACCATTAACATTCTCGCTTTCGAGCTCTTGCAATCTAGACGAACGTCCTCGCTGGTGTGAATTGTAAGAAACACGGTAAATACGCAATACGGACGGAAGGCTGACCTTGTGAATTCTCTGTTCTTGCATAGCCGCATCGAGCCTCGACTTCTTCTGATCCAGCTCTTGCTGAAGCTTCAAATCTTCTCGTCGCTTGATCTGGGGAATATTAGCAATCAATCGGATGATGACAACACAGCCATACTTCGGCTTCCCGCTGGGCGGATTGAAGATGGGTGGCAGCGATATCATGCTGGTGAGTCGCCTTCTGGACCGCAGCAGTGGCCACGGACTCTTTCTTCCCGAGTTTCGTGACAGCGGTATCTGCTTTGAGTGCTGCCTACGCTACACCGTGAGCCAGTTTCTCTTCCATTAAAAGGCATATATGGCCGCTTACTTTGTGAGCTTTCTGCTGTGACTTGGTAGTCAACGAGATGTCCTTGATGGCCTGCTGAAGACGAGCTTCTTCATCTTTGTCCTCTAGAGTTATTTCTTTCTTGAGCTGTTTAATAACTTTAGGCGAGGAACCTGTAGAGGAATCCATTATAGTCGGAGGTATAAAAACTCAAAAAGTGAGTTCCGGACTCCTTATATGTCCTGTCCAAAGGTTTCAGACATTTTAGAGAATGGTATGACGTCACTCCGCAAAATGTCAGTTCTATTTCAGGAGTGTTAGTTATCTGACTAGTGGTCGAGTTCAAGGACGTACGGTTAATAACATCAATTGCCTCCTTGTTTGAAAATTACATGGTGCAGAATTCGAAGAGCCTCCTCGACCATCTGGACGATGTTCATTTCACCGCGCCTTAGACTAGCTACACAACAAACATTCCTCGCGAAACGTCACACTTGCAAATAGGGGAGAGGGAGAAATAGGTACAAGTGCGATGGCCGCTGGCATACACCCGTTGACGAACACAAACTTCGAGCGCGATTCTCATTGTCAATATTTGGCGTTGCTTGTGATTGAAGCATCGCCCTTTCTAGGAGAAGGAGATAAGATGCGGTTAAATCTACATCCACAGATCATTTTCAAAAAAGGGGCTCTCAAAACTTTCGACAGTACAGAGCCTTGTAACAACTACAGAAATTCAATATGGTATCAGAAAGCGATTAATTTTCTTACGAAGGACTTTCCAAATCCGAAATTTAAGAGCATCGGCGAGGATTACCTTCTCAATGCCAGCTTTTGCCGCATCTTGTCTGCCACACTGCGTCGCGGAGGATTATTACCTCGTACGTATTGACGAAATTCTTTCTTCACACCACAAAGTAGTTGGGAAGCTTGGTTATGGCGTTACATTCACATTCTGGCTTGTACGAAACCTACCAGGCTGCTGCCATCTTGCCTTGAAGATCTTCATCAACTCTTCCGGTTTACGGAATCCGCATGAGTTATATGCCTACCATCGCCTTAACCGAGGTCCCCCATGGGCCCCATCCCATCCGGGCCATCAGGATATCCGCCCTCTGCTCAACACGTTCACTATTTTCGGCCCTGTGGGCGAGCATTTCGTGCACCCTCCGCTCTGAGGCGACATGGCACGTTTTTAGGGCTAAACCCCAGCCGCCCACCCACGCCCCTCCTCACTACTTCTCTAAGGCAAATATTGAAAGCTCTCAGTCACTACGTATACTTGCGTCAGGTTACTGGCCGATGGCAGGATCATATACCAGTCCCCGAGAGTTGAAATTTTCGGCTGGAGATCAAGTTCACCGCCCAATCCATATTGTTCCAAGGTGGCTCGCACAAGTCGACGACCGGTGGCGCTTGGTAATTTAAATGAGTTAATCCTGTCATACTCAAAGAAGTCTCATTTTTAACGATTGAATGAGATCGTTGGCTGTGAGGCTTCGAGTGAAGACTGAACTGATTGAGCCATCGTGGGATCGTCTGTAGGCTTGTGGCTCGACAGGGGTATCGTCCAGGAAGCCGTGCTACTATCTATAGGCCTATGAAATTCAAAGTGTATCAGTCTAAGTGAGTCAAGGGAAATATGTCGAGTATCCCCATCGCGGCACCAATAACAGCTCCGTGTCTCGAGCCTGGTCATGCCATATTACTACTGAAAACATGATGCACGATATTCGAATTGAATATGAAGACTATTGGCAATCGCTTTTATTTCAGGACAGACTAAAGGTATTGACATCAGGTTCCACTTCTTCCATCGCTCGCAGGCGCTCTTCAATGTCAGAATTGAATTCAGCCTAACGCAAGAAGTGAGTCCAGTACAACAACAAAAAAAAGAAGAGTTACACCGACAATAGCATCAACTCCAACAAAAGGCCCGGTCGTGGTAAGCCTTTCCTCAGGCGAAATATCAAGGAACTGTTGCAGCGTCATCTGACAAAGCACAATCAACGCGGAAAAACAGTTCATTCCAGCCAGCAACGATAAGGTCTGTTCATCCTAACGGCAAAATCAGTGCACGTCCACAAAAGAAAAGATAAGATAAACCTCTGACATATCCACGTCAAGCCACTCCCTCTCCCCCCACAACGCCCCTTCGGTCCAATCCGCTTGTTCAGCTTCATCCCCGAAAAGCCTCGCACACGTCGCCGCTTTATTCACCGAATCCGCAAAGGCGCACCACACCTCACAAGCCACAGCCTTTTTGCCACAGCCTTCAGCAATAGCCATATCTCTACGAAACCTCTTCACGGCCTTGACAATTGGGGGCGTATACGCGTACAGCTCCGGCTCCGGACCACCATGTCCCCGTTTCTGAGGCTGTCGATACGACCTAGACTCTGGATACGCCTCAAACACGATGAGTATCCGTTTGTAGCGCCACGATTGTGTTGAAAGCGTTTCCAAGAGTTTCTTGCCATGTGCGGGTAGCGACAACAGGGAAGCAAATATCACAGCAGTTTGTGGATCGATTATCAGGTCGACACCACCGAGTGAGTCGCGCTCTACGAGGTCCACCAGGCATTCTTGAGCCACGAGGGATCGGACGAGAGCTTGCTTTTGGAGGAGATCGAGTGAAGCCATGTATTTGTGAATCGCCTGAGGTAGGGGTAGCTGCGAGGGTAGCTGAACTGTCTTGTTGTCATACAGCTCTTGCGGGGTTCTTGCCTGCACTCTGAGTGGTAGCTGAGGGAGTTCTTGAGTATCGGGCTCTTCGTTGCCCATGAAGGCAGGCTGAGATGCAGGCTTCGTCGTAATCACCTTCGCGCGTAGTTTAGCGAAGGTCTCGATACCAAGGGAGTGTGATGCAAGATCCAGATCCAGATTCTTAAGAGGGATCTTCGGGTGGAGGCTGTCGTCATAATTTGTTTCCGAGTGACCGGCTGCTTCAGTGTTCATCATAACAGTATGTGTAGCATGCAGAGGCTGATGTTGTGTTCGAAAATTGCGAGCCAACGTGTTGTGCACACCCACTGCTTCAGTAAATCGCGTGCCCAAAGTCGGAGGATGTTGGGCACTAGAGGGATCGTAGGAGAGAAGCTCAGAACTTCCTGAAGCATCTTCGTCGCCTCGATAGTATTTCTGATACATCCACGGTTCGTGTCCCGCAGGTCCCATTTCCAAGTTATGTGTCTGAGCCTCGCCATAAGTATTCGCATAAGAGATATTAGTATCGTCATCTTCGTACTCCACGGCACCAGCAATATCTCGTCCATCATTTACATCGAATGTGTCGTCCGGGTCCAGCAGCATTTGTTGATCATCGGTAAAATCATATCGCAACATGTCCTCCTCTGCGTCGTCTTGCAGTCCATCCTGCTCCTTATGGCCGCCTGATTCAAAGAAAAGTCCGCCTTCCAACTCCTCTGGCATAAATCCAATACCTGTATCATTAAAGGTCAGTCGAGGGCGCTTAGTAGGTCTATCATTGACTTCGTTGGCGTCATCTTTATGACAACCAGGGTTTTGCATCGATCTCTTCGCCGATCCTGATTCTTCGTCGTCAATGCTGAGTATGAGCCCATCCACCTCAATACCCGCCTGGCTCTGCTTATCATCAGCACCACTCACATCCCCATCCCCACGTTCAGCCCCACCTGCCGTGTTTCCTCTCTGCCTTGCCAAAAGCGCCTCCCTCTCCTTCCTCGTCAAGATAATCTCGCATTTCGCAACCTCCGCGCTGAACCCGCCAACGAGCTCATCTTCTCCACCAAGTCCACAATCCCTCCACCGGCTCTCATCACCAATACCACATCCTCTCTCTCCTCCCTGTCTATCGTCCCCACAAACACTCATCAACAACGCATCCACCTCGCGCCTCTCGTCCTCCACCCCCTCGAGGTCGTTCAGTAACATTCCCACATGCGCTGGGATCGGCATCGTACGTGTGAATGGCCTGCGAACACCCGTCAAGTCAGCTAAGTAGAATACCAAAAACACGATTGAACGGACACCCAAGACAAAGCAACCCTCAGCGGCGCTATTCCCTTGGTGCTTTTCAAAAATCGCATCGGCGACAGTGACGCGTATTTCCCCCCTTTCCCATCCTCCTCGTCGCCTGGAAGCTTGGAATCCGCCCCAGCAACAAGGAAGTCCGAATACACAAATACATTTCGGCGAATACCGACGTTCGGCTCAGGCAGCATCGGAACTACACATCGCAAGCGTCAGATATACGAGTCCGTAAAGAGAACATAAACGCACCAGGCATCAACTGCAACCTCAGCCCATCATTTTTCTTCCCCTTCTCCCCTCCCTTCGGTTTCGTTTCCTCCTCAAACAGCCTCTCATTTCTAATCAGCGCCTTCGGATCCACCAAGTCCCGTGGAAGTGGGGGCCCAAGCCGTTTCTCTCCGGGGCGAGACAAGTCCTGATAGAGGCCCCGTATATCGTCGTCCTCTTCTTTTTCAGATGTGCCTTCTAGGTTGTGTCCGAAAGCAATGGATGGCGCCGTGGAAGCTTGCCCGAGCATCGAGTCTGCTTCCCCTTCCACCACAATACGTGACGCCGTTTTCTCATCTTCCTTGTGAGCGGGATCTCGGCGGGGCAACCTCGCCATTTTGTCGTGGAACAGAGGGTGTAAATCAGGTGCCGGATCCTTTTCTTCCGAAGACCTCAGCAGTGGAGTGAGGAACGCCCCAAGGCTGCAAGACCAAGTCCATGTCAGAAACAGCACGCACAGCTCATTCAGATATATATATAAACGCACCCTCCAGCCTTCCGGGCCTTGTCAACGATCGACTCCTTGGAGAACCCTAAGCTCCCGCCGATGCGCCTGCCTTTGGGTATTTGGACTTCATCTGGATCAAGTATGCAAGGTTCATGTCAGGCGGGGGGAAACTGGATATTGAATGAGCGCACCTAGCTTCGAGTTCTCTACGTCCTGTACAAGATTCATCGCACCCACAACGCTCGTATCCGGTGACGACGGGAACATCTCCGCCAGCTCGTCAAACTCTTCGTCAGCAGCGGAGGAGACAGTCGACGGGGACGAGGGCGCGAACGTCTCTACATACCACAAACCAAACCATCAGTTATCCCTCATCGCAAAGCTCGAAAAATGCAACTCACGCCACCCATCCACAACAACCATACTCGCCCTTGCAAGCACATCAGCTGACACCATATTTCCATCTTCCTCCACCTCAACCAATACCTTCCCCTTCGCTCCAAGCCTTTCCGGCAGTTCCTTGAACGATCGCAACACCCCCATTTTTGCACCCATGTCTTCGGCGAGCCTGTATCTTTCATTCCGCGCGAATATCGGGGTAAGTGGGGGCGAGTCCAGCGGTGGTGTCAGCGGTCGGGGCGGGTCATGCACGAATCCCGCAGGCAGAAAGGCGAGGCGGTAGTCCTTGATAGCGCTGGATGGGACGGGCTGTGCCTTGTTCATCGCAGCGACCGACCGCAGCAACGCACGTACGGCTGCATGGTCTGCTGCCTTGAGGTTGTATATCACGTCTCTGACATCATAAGGTTCAGTTAGGGCACAAAAAAAGAAAGTATATATGTGCTCACAGGACTTGATTCGCCTTGACTTCAGGCTCTTGGATTGGCTCGACGTGGATAGGTTTGCAGATAATCGGCTTCGAGGCCGTTAGATGCTTGTACGAGCCGAACTCGACCTTCTGCATGCCCACAGCACGATGAGCACCCCCCGTTTTGCCGAGGACGGGGGTCTCCCTACATGCACGTCGCGTAAGGATCGCCTCGACGCGATAGAACGCGTCGTCTTCGCGCTCGTCCCATGGATCTGTGCCCCATACGAGGTTTTCCGACTTGGGCCGTCCTTTCGGCTGTGCAATGGCCTTTTTGATGAGCTGGAGCGCGTCTTGGGTGGTGGTGGGCTTTTCCTGATACGGGGGCAAATTTTCGAGGTTATGGAACAGTGAAAGTGTTGCGAATGGGTCAGAGGGCAACGTTAGCGATGCTGGATCGTATGTAGGGATCTGTTCCAAGGAAACTAGCTGTAGAACGAAGTTTCAGTAGGCAGTGATGAAACTCAACACGACTAACCTCGGCCACAGCTGTTTCTGTGAACTGCACGTAGTCTGTCGTGATATGGCATCGAACATAGTCTAGCAGTAGATGTCGAATATGTGCTGACAGCTGGGCATCCATGGTGTGCTCGTCGTCGTTGGTGGTGAAGACCTGTTGAGGAGCACGTGGAATAGAAGCCTCGCGCCTGGACCCATTCCTGGGACATCCGCATCGTCCTTGGCCATGAGCCAAGTCTATATCTGTCGTTGTCTCTCTCCCGCGGCCAGGCTTTGTGTGGAGCTCAGTGGAGTTGAATGACAGCCCTGAGAACGCCACCAAATTTCGGCAGCCAACAGCGCTCAGGGTCGCGCCGACCTCTCTGTCGCCAGCCTGAGCATGCTTAAGTTACAAGTATACGACAACCTCTGTATTTAGATACACCTGGAACGACGGTAAAGCCGGTCTATCGGACGCCTGGTGCTGCGTACAAAAGGCGGCCTGACTGAAAAAAGTGATCGGAGGGAGAATGTAGAATTCGTAAAGTGGAGCATGATTGGCGGGCTCTATTACATTTCTAGGACTTTTCTTTATTCTTCTCTACTTGCTCGTCAGTTAGGGCGTGGAAACCATCATCACTTGTCCTGGAGCTGCTCGGCTCGTACCTCACGATCGCCCTGCCCACATGCCTACTCAAGACAGGTCAATTTCTCCGTCGGCTGATTCGCGTCCCCAGTCCTGCTTTTCTGTTGATTCTCTTGATGAGATCCCCTCGTTACCCAAACCTTACGGGCTTGAGGCCAATAACGCCGACGAGGAGGACTTGTTGCTCCCAAGCCCATCATATCACTCGTCTGCGGATAGCCCAATGGACAAGGGGAAGAAAGTGTCGGTCTCTGCCGCACCCGAATCCTCCAATGACGCCAACAAACCACGGCCCACAGTCCACTATACTGACGATCATGGAAACATCACGACTCCTGCACCTGCGTATGTCAGGACCGATACATTCGACGGGATGTCGTCAAGAGCGTCGTCTATAGCGACAGACGACGAGGATTCTGAAGACTATGATTGGTCCGGCGAAGAAGATCTGGTTGAAGAAGAAGCCAAATTTGAGGAGAGAATGGGGGTAAGCAAGCCAAAATCCAAGGGCTGGGGAATAAAGAGGTACGTCTCTTGCATCTATTTCCATTCATTTCAAGCTGACAGGCCACAGAACCATTACATTTCTATTCTCCTCACTCATCGGTTCGACTTTTCTCGCCGGCATCCTTGTACTCCCCGCAGTGCTTGTCCAGATTTACTGGTACAAGCCCCACCCAACGGAACACCGACTCTATGTCAAAGACAACATCCAAGCATGGCTCTTCTGGGCTGCCGCCAACCTCGTAATATCCTGGTACCTCGCTATGATGGTCGACGTCATACCTGTTATTGTGCAATACTTCATCGCTGCAGCATGGGGGCACGTTTCAGAGTACATCAAGACTCGAATCGAGATATACGACTCCTTGAAAAATAACGTCAAACCGCTCCTCTACACCGCCAGCGGTTGGGTCAGCTGGATCATCATTTTTGAGCATATCTATAAATTATACAACCCAGATGACTCCACCCAAAGTCGGGCGGAATACACGACACGTGTAAGTCGTTTTTTATTTTCGTATTTTTTATGTTCACTAAACAGTTATGAAGCTACAAGACGTCGTCGAATTTCTCTTTTTCTTTGCCCTCGTGATTTGTGCAAAGCAAACACTATCCCATATTATAGGTGAGTAGGCATTACTTTGCAGCCGATCCTATACTTATTATTCATCAGCCTTTTCCTTCCACCGCACGGCGTACAGAGATCGCGTCAATTCTGTTCAAGAAGCCCTCAAGGTAATAGAATCCCTTCGACAATACCGCCCCAAAAAGGGGGAAAAATCACCCGGCACTCGAACACCGCTCTTCGGAAGCTTCTCACCCTCCTTGAGCGACAAAGAGCACTACCAATCCCTCAACAGCGCACTGCGCTCCGCAACTTCTTCAACCGGCCCACATTCCAAACTGCGGCACTCGTTCTATGACTTGGAAGACGGCACGGAGGCAGACCACGAGGACCCGGACCGCACCTTAGTCCATTCCTCCGGCAAGAAAGGCAAAAAGAAGGACCGGTTTTCCTGGATACACGCAGGCGGCAAAGCCGCTTCTCACATCAACCTCGAACTGAACGACATCTCACACACCGAACACGAAATCGAGCCCCTCCCACTGAGCTCGGGCACGGTCTCGCCCACCAGCGCGCCTCAACCCGAAAACAGCTCGCCCCACCGCTATCCGCCCAACCCACCTAGCTCAGATGGCCACACGAACGAGCCCGCCACCCTCGCGCATGCGGCACAGGTGCTTAAGAACGTCGTCCTGCACGACGCGCGCAATATCAAGGGCAACAATATCGGCGAGGGTTCAATGGCGTGGAACATCAGCTCTACACAAGAAGCCAAGGTACGTCTCCCGCACATCAACCCTTCCAACCAAATTGACCTCAATCCCCCATCCATTCCAGCGCCTCGCCCGCTCCATCTACATGAGGTTCAAAGACCGGGGACGGACGTATCTCCTTCCCTCCGACTTCTTCCCTGCCTTCTCCACGGAAGCCGCTGCCGAGGCCGCCTTCCGCGTCTTCGACAAGGACAACAACGGCGATATCTCGCGGGCGGAAATCAAGACGCGCCTCGTGCGCGTGTACAAAGAACGGCGGTTCCTCTCGCGCTCAATGCGTGATGTCGGCGCGGCGCTGAAGACGCTTGACCAGATCTTGCTGCTCTTCGCTATGATCATACTCTTTTTTATCAGTTTGAGCGTCTTTGGTGTCGACGTTGGTAGCTCCCTGACGAGTGTATACTCCCTGGGAATAGCGGCGAGCTTTATCTTCAAAAATTCGGCAAGTTCGGCGTTTGATTCTATTATGTTTTTGTTCGTCTCGCAGTAAGTCCCTAAGTCCCTTCTCGGCATTCAGATTCTGATCGTGGATTGTAGCCCGTATGATACTGGCGACCGCTGCTTCATCGACCGTAGGTTCCGTATCAGTAGTCTCAACAGTAAACTCATCAAAGATGGCATGCAGAGGAAATTCTTGTCGTGAAGAAAGTTGGCCTTTTCGCCGTAAGTTCTACTTCCCCACTTCTGATTCGCTCGAGGTTCTGACGATTCTGATATGATAACACAGACTGTCTTCGCTCGCTCAGATGGATCAGAAACCTACTATTTCAACAGCCAACTTTTCACAAAGTTCATGTCAGTTTTTCCGTTCATCTTTGATGCTCATCCATATCATCTCATAATCCATCTTTCCCCGCAGAACGAACGTACGACGCAGTGGAGTGAGTTTGTACCACTTCTCCTCGGGCTATAACTAATACTCGAGTAGAAAATGTTCGAAAATCTCACATTACAGGTTGCCTGGCGCACACCTCTCGAGAAGCTCGATAAGCTAGAGAAGCTGATGAACGAATGGCTTTCAACAGAGGAACATCGCTGGTTCGAACCTTCGACGAGTGTAGCGCTCCAACACATCGAATACCAACGTTACATGATACTGACAATTGGCATTGGGCACAACGGGTGAGCATATCACATTCCAACGCCTCCTCCCTTCGCTCGTTGATGCATGACGGTGATTGCGCATATGTTCAGAACCTGGCAGTAAGTCTCACTTGATTCTCTCGTCGCTTTCATTGACTGATCTCTCCACAGGGTTCGAATTGATTTCTCGCATGCCTGAGAACAGCAATTGACCCATGACGATATTTCCTCAGGACTGGGACCTCCGTAACAAGCGAAAGACAGCATTCCACGCCGCGGTCAACTACTACTGTCGCCAACTAGACATCACATGCTTCGAATCTCCGATTCCAATCGTGTACGCCGACCCCGAAACAAGAACCTACGCACCTCCGGCGCCATCCCCTCCAAGGAGCCCTATGGTCCCGGAGGAACCGACGTCGCCGCTCAACGTCGGGGAGGACCCCAACGAAGGACAGACGAAGCCCACTCTTGGGTTCTTGCCACCGGTGGCGACACGATCCTCCCATCTAAGGGCCCGCAGAAGCAAGAGCAGGAAGGCAGCGATGCGTGGGATGGCCGCCGACTCATAGACGTTTATATCATGAATCGTGTGTACTATCATAGACTTTTGCTTTCTTGATGTTTTGTCTTCGGAAATAGATGATGACTTGTGCAGCTAATAGACGAAGACGGTGGAGCTCGGAATGACGCCATCATCCGATTCGACGATCTGCGAAGAGGGTCAGCTCAGCGAATAATATGGAGACTGTCGCTCATAACGCTGCTGCAAAGGCTTCGGGTCACAACTCGAAAGTATTCAAAGCGATCAGTGTTTGATCGTCAAGCCAGCAAGCATATAGAAATATTATGCATAGAGATACCCGAATCCGCGAAGAGTGTCGTTTCAAGGTGAGGAGTGGGGTGCAGAGACGGGAGTTGGGACTTCAAACGGATTGCTTATAAGGGTAGTATTGATGTCTCTCGATTGATTTAGCCTTTAATGTGCTGATCCCCAAACTGATCATATTGCACAACCATCACAGGTCGGGTAGATGACATTGATTGTGTCGAAACTTGGCAAAGAGTTAAGAGTTCCGCGATCTACCCATCATGCATCATGACGTGATGTCAGATGATGACAACGAGTTCTCCATCTTCAGGTGGTCGAACTAGTTACCGGTATTGGGTTGCCTGGCCCGTTTGGAATGATCACTTTTTCGTTTCTTTCGCCCATCTTCTCCCTAGCGTTTTCATTTCTCGAGCTCCCTGGTGGCTGCGAAGCTGGGCTTCGCCTTGACTATCATTCCTTCGCCCTCCGTTCTTTACTTTGAGCTCAAGCTGACTCCGAGCCATGGCATCCCCGATCTTGGTGGGCAGCGCCAACGCTACAGGTGAGGGTTCTATACAACTTCACAGCATGGGGCGCCTAACGTCGAGCCCCTACAAGTAACGAGTACCGCCCTCGAACCTGTCAACATTGTTAAAGGGACGCATTCGCAACTCATTGCGTTCCTTGTGCTGAACATCTGGCCGTCACACTTCGGTATCCCCCTCCTTCTGGCGATTATCTACTTCAAGAAGGTCCAACGACACGCAACATTCATTAACCTATGTATCACTTTTATCATCGTCGGAATGTAAGTCTTCCGTTCAAAGTATATCGAGGAACTCTGAAGAAGCTGACATCAATACTTCAGATCTTCAACGCTGCTGTGAGCTAGAGACTGGTGGTGGTCAACTTTTACTGAGGGGTGTTATTATATCTAGAGCATATGCTGGAAAGACGACCGGGCCCGAACCTTCTCCAGTCCTGTGCCTCCTTCAGGCATCTCTGCTCTACGGCTATCCTCCGATGTGGGTAGATGTCACCGAAGGCATCATTGATACTGATCATGATACATTGCACCAGGACTTCCGTGGCAGCTTTCGCGCTCGTTTTACAGGTAAACAGTCTCCGGCTGATAAAAAGGGACTGTTCGCCTGATGTGATTTAAAGATGTTCCTCGTTATCAGAGCTTCGTACTATGGGGAAGAATATTTGGAGAAAGATCATGTAATCAGGACCTGGGCGGTGCGTGCAGATTTGCAATTTTTGCTGGAGTATTCGCGAACTGATATTTTCACCTCAATAGCTGCTCGTCTCTCCCTACATAGCCTTTTTCGTCTTCATTCTGGCCACCGCCGTGGTCAGTCATTCAATTTCTCTGTACGCATCGATTTGGCTCTTTACCGATTTCGAAATAAGATTGGTGCCGCGAACCCTCAGAACGTCTCTCGAAGTCGCCGTTTCTTCTACTGTTCAGTCGATTCGACGCCATTGTAAGGCCACGTTTACACCACCAAGGTCTTTTTATTAACCCTCGAACATAGGTCAAACTCTCTGAGCGTTTTTGCTGCTTTCTTCCTTTTCGCTACTATCTTCATCGAAGGTTCTTGCCATCTTACTTTTAGATTTGTCAGACTGAAAAGAAACTTCATCAATCCAGGGTGGCTCTTGTTCATACTTTATAAGCGGTACACCACTTTGAAATCCAAAAACCTCGATATCAAGCAGGATATGGATTACAGCATGCCAATGCGTGTCTTAGCCTACGGGGTGTATTCGACTGTCGCTCTGAGGTATGCTTGTCCGCTAGAGCAACACTCTTTTCAGGTCACATAATAACCCCGCAATTATCATTAGCTTAAGCCTTTTGTCAATTGCATCCCCCCAAAGTCCGGCCCCAGATTTGATCATCGCCACAGGTATGTTGAACCAATAACGTAAGGATAGGGTGACTTATTCTATGTTAGCTTCGTCCGTCTACTTGCTCATATTTATGACACAACGAGTGAGCAAAGCGGACGCCCCTGTTACTGCGAATTTCTAATCAATACGTTACAGGACATCATCAAAGCCGCGCGTTTCTGGCGCCAAGGACCAGTAAAGATAACTCCGATTCACATTGAGGTGTCGAGGGATCAGGACAAGCTCTCATACTACAATTATAACATTGACCAGCCCAGACCTACGTATTCGGCGGCATGATTTCGATGTTTTGTACGACCTGATTTCCAAGACGGCACGGGAGGATAGAATGTATTTGGTATGATTGAGCACAGGATGTATAACATATTCTGGACCTGTAACGGAACTTGACTTGAATAAGAATGATATATATTGTGGCGCACCGACATGTCTATCTATATAGAAATTCAACCAAGTCTATAAGTATCAGCACTCACTGAGCACCGGGGGGGGGGAATAGGGAAGCTTCTCTGAACATTGCGCAAGAAGAGCCTGTACGCGGGTGAAAGGAATGACATACTAGGTGGCGCGGGGCCCTCTATGTACTTGGGAGAAATATTTTTGAACGTTAAGAGTTCATTATTATTATTTTCGCTTTACCGAGAGTTGTAGACAAGAATTTGACGTTTCGATCCAGTGCACCAGCGAAGACTGAAGAGAGTGTCAAGGCTGGTTGGGATCAAAAGAGCACGGTAGAAAAGGCTCGGGAATGTGCGGGGGAGAAGGTGGTGCCAACCACCACCAAACAACTTCTCAAATTTCTGAACGTCAATTGCCTTTCTCGAGCGCGTATTCTTCTTCAACGGGTTTAACAATGGCAGTGCGTATTTACTACAATTCACGCTTTAAGTCACTAAATATACCTTAGAGTCGGTGTTCTGGTGTCTTCCGTGCTCTGTCGCGCCCTTCAACTTTTACCCGGTGCGGAAACTCCAACGTCTTGCACCCTCAGGTTGCTTATACCCAAGTCTCATCCAGGTGCTCCGGAATTGCGACAACCTCGAGGTGCTTGGCTACCGCCACGGAAGCCGTGAAGTCTACCCCACCCCCACCCCCGGTAGCACTCACGAAGGATGCTGCCGTGTCGCGCATTGTTGATGATATTGCACGTCTAACATTGCTGCAGGCCTCAGACCTGGTAACGCAATTGAAGGTGCATTAACAGTTGATGTGACCACTAGTCTACTGACTGACAACTTGCCTCATTCAGTCGCGGTTGAACATTCAAGAAATTGCCATGCCAGCGGCCGCACCAGCAGCGGCACCTGCTGCTGCTGCCTCTGACGAGCCAGCTGCGGTAGAATCGTTTTGTACGTTTCCCTACTCGTACTAATATCGGAAAACAGGAGAAACCCAAGGAGAAGACCGTATTCAATGTCATGCTCCAGTCCTTCGACGCCGGAGCCAAGCCCAAGATTATTAGGGAGGTTAAGGCCTTGGTGCCCAACCTGACTCTCATAGACGTGCGTCACACGAGTGCTTCACTTTCAAACCCTTCTGACCTGTAGGATGTCTCCATAGGCAAAGAAATTTGTCGAGTCACTACCGAAGGTGCTGAAGGAGAACCTGCCCAAGGAGGACGCCGAGAAGCTACAGAAAACCTTCGAGGCTCTCGGTGCAGTTGTCAAACTCGACTAAGAACCTCACCCTCGCTGTCGTCAGCACACGAAAATATACTATATCTTAATTGAAGTATTTGATACAGTTCCCGCAATAGGGATGGGGACATAATGTCAAAATGCAGATGCAATGCGCGCATGAATAATATGATGGTCAGTTAGTAATATGGAGACTCGAAAACACGCTCCTCAATCCTCTGACAAGTATCGGTACTCGAAACGGAAGTCACTCTTCTTCCGTTGACACCATGAGCCCTCCCAGTCGAAGTAAACGTAGACGCCTTGCTCGTACTCCTCTGTGATCGCCTGTGGCTCGGAGTGTCGCTGGAACCATGTGAGATATTTCACATGGAACCGCCATGATTGACGCTTGAGCTCTTTTGCTGCCAGGAACCTGCACACAAACCGTTAGGAAAAACGAATTGCAAGTGCTCATGGGCTCACTGTTGATATGTCCCAGGCAAGAAGTAAAACACATAGAAGAGTGTCTCTACATCGAGCTGTGAAAAGATCGCAGGCGTGCTCAGAGCCGGATGCGGCGACTGGGGGTAGTAGTGCGCGGTCTGGAAAGGATTCCTGGGCACATAGTACTTCGGCCTACGAACAGCTCGTCAACACATTTCGGCAGGCAGAACAGCTCTGCTTACTTTTCCGTGTCCTGCGGTTGAGGCACATTCGCATGACCACCTTCAAGCATCTTATGCACTTGGTCAAGATTGGTCATGCGATGCGCAGCTAAACGTGGTGTACACGTTAAGTTCCGAAAACAAAGAACAAGGCAGAACACCACAACGTACCCTTCTGCTTGACATTCTCAAATGAGACGACTAGGTCGGACAGTGATCCCGGGAACGCCGAAGAAGACCTCTGCGGTTGCGGTAGCTGTTTCGACGCTGACGCTGAGGGTGGCCGTTGTCCACCAATTGCATGTTGTGTCGATTGCTCGCCCACTGGTGGTTTGACGCCAGGTGGGAATTGAGGTTGTATCGTCTGCGAGGGTAGAGGCGAGCCTGGAGGCGCCATCGTGAATTGCTGGATTTGCTGTGGTAGGGGCGAAAGTCCAGATTGTGCTGGGGGTTGTTGCACTTGAAGGGAGGGGCCAACCTGAGCTTGCTGTGATGATTCCGCAGTTTGGGTTTGCTGAATGGGCGAAAGGTGAGTTTGGGCTATAATACAAGAAGAACAAACGGGCACAGACCATGACACTGGGGGATTGTGTTGCTGCTCGTGAGGGTAAGGAAGCAGAGTCTATATTAATAAAAAGGTCAATCAAAGGCTAATTGATGTTGGCCACGTCCTCACCTTTCCGTTGCGGCGACGATGTTGCTGCGGGTGCCCCAACAGAGCTGGGTACGGCTTCTGAAAGTGCAGGCGACTCTTGTCCAGAATAGAATGATCCATCAGGTTGATTTGACACCGACGCAGAGGACAACATCGGACTTGTGACTGAAGGGTGTGTGAGACTGGGAGACGACGGTGCTCTTGACTGTTGATCCAACGGCTGAGACTGAGACGATGATGGCGGAGGTGGTATTGATGTAGCTGCTGTTGTCGCCGGTGTACTTGGTGCCACCACTGAGGTTGACGCCGCCTGAGACGAGCTTGCTTGAGAGGCAGCAGCAGGTGCAACAGCTGCTGCCGCTGCCGCGGCATATCGTATTGGAGGCATCGTGGCAGGTGCTGGTGTGGGTCTTGCAGGAAGACCAGCTTTAAGTATGCTTGCCATCGGTTGCTGAGCAAAATTGGGGTTCGGTGGCGGCTTCGCAGCTTATGGGCGCTAATCAGCACTATTATAAGGTTGCCAAGCACAAGAAATTCACCGTCAACTGATTGTTCTAGAATAAACTCAGAGCGAGGCTTTTGTAGAAAGTGAATGGGGCACGCACTTCTCAACCCTATTGACACAGATGCTTTCTTCAGTATTGGACTGTCATCCCGTTTACTGCTTGTCACACTCTCCTCATCATGCTTCTTCGAAGGTGTCCGTGGGGGGATGTCTGGGCCATGGCGTTGAGAGGAGCGATATGTGTATGGTAAATGATTGATAATACCTTCACTCATCTCGTCCGATCCATCAGAGTCGTCATCATCAGCAACCAGGCCGAATTTCTCTTCCTCCTCGTCGAGGTTAAGGTCGTCATATATGCCATCATCTTCATCAAAGTTTTCCTCCTAAATAGAAGATTGGCATTGAACGCTGTTCATATACTTGGATGAACAACAGGGCGGCACATACCGTATTACTTTCGACAAAGTATTGCACGTCTTCCTTCAAACTGAATACCTTCTCCGTCGAGAGCGAGCCATTTTGCAGAAGCCGTAGGACAATCTCCAACCTGCCAATATGCCATTTTCGTTTATCGTTCATGACTTCCAGCTCCTCCTGGCGTCCAGCCGCATTTGAACCGGCTTTATTCCTCTTCTTCCCTGTCCCCTGTAGCGCCTCGACCTCGGCTTCTGTTGACTCCACCTGCATCTGAAGCTCCTCGACCTGTGCCTGTAGCCATGATGTTGCTTCCTCCTTTTCCTGCTCCTTCGGATCGAGTTTGGCGGCCTGAATGAGGCCCTCTTTCGAGAATGCCTTTGTCTTCATCTCCTTCTCGCAAGCCTTGAACTTCTCCATTTGCTGTACATCGCGAGACCAGAACCATGCAATAAGATAACGGATGGGAATCATAAGGAGTTCGGTCAGTAACATGGAAAGCTTTTTCTGACTGGCACGGTCGCAAGCCCAATCTCCACGTGTCCGGAGACAGACACGAGGACGCGGACTCGTGCCAAAAGTCATTTATAGGAAATAGAGGTGTGAAACTCACAGTTTCTATCAGCCTACGGTTGTCCAAAAGAGCCGACTTGTCCTTAATATCGTTACTTGCAACCCATGTCTTTATCTGGTCCCGCAGGCGTTGGAGCTTTTTAATTTGTGTCTTTAGATCCAATTCAAGTTTTTCTTTCTGCGTCTGGTTTGTCGAGGCCTGCATCTTGTCATATATACTCTCAAAGAGCTCGACTCCTTCAGAGACCTTCTTCAACGTCCGGTCGATCTCGGCTGTAAAGAAGCAATTTTGGTGACAATTCTCAATGAACGCGACAGCTACTCACTTTGTAACTTTCTTGCCGCCATGGCAGGCAATGGTCTCGGGTTTCAGGTCGAGTATGTGATTAGACCAAAGAAGAGTCGTAGCAGTGGCCTATTGTCACTGTTTGCTTTGAAAGGCGCTGCTGACTAATCTCAGATTTCGTTTATCATACGAAGTCCCTCAACGCTTGCTCGACGGGATCGCGACAAAAACGCGGAGTTATCGTTATGTACATGTTCTATATAGTCCTCCAGACAGTTCTTATGTATCTGGGTCATAGGATAATCATACTGACACGATAAATTGAATACAGGCAGTCATATCGGGCTAAAGTGTTAACAGTACATTCATAAACGGCAACTTGTAAGATTGTCACAGGCATGTACAGCCTTGCAGAACTCGAGATTGTAAGTTTTCCCTGTCAAATACAGGGTATGACGGAGAACAAACTTACGCGTCGATCGCCAGCGGCGATTATAGAAAGTGAGAGTTAAGCCTCGATTGCCGACAGTAACATTGGCCCTCGGCATGGAGAAAAAGGGTTGATGACGGGCTTAAAGGACAGATGGCAGGCGTTGTTCGTGGGCCAAGCGGAGTCACACGGACAATAGATGGACAATTGGCGATGACAGACGATAGCGAAGAAAGACTCGAGGCTTCTGGTGCGAATTAGGCTAGCCATATTGAAATCTATTCATATCCGTGGGTCGGCGCGCACTTTGGGCGACGGTGGAGTCAGTTGTGCCGGTATTGAGAGAACTCCAAGAAGGCCGGTCATGACATTCCCCGCATGGCCAGACTAGAAAATGACACATCTCTGCCTGTCTGTAGTAAGGCGACCTGTAACATAAATTCAGCATGTGTAGGGGGGGTCCAACTTGAGTTGATGGCTGCATTGTGGTTGAAGACAAGAATGACATCGACAATGATGGCAAGTAATTGTTATGTCACGTGCGCTGATAATCTACGGAAATGGTTCCGTAAAAGGAAATTCTACATCTGCTTCACGACTACGACGACCACACTGCCCTTGCCTTTCTCCTCAACGCTGTAAATTTTATGAAGACCCTGCGCAAATCTCTCAACGGAGGCAATGGGCGCGACTCTGGTATTCGCGCTCAGATTTCCACACCACTACCGCTTCCAACTGTCTCTAAACCACCTTCTGCTATTTTACCCCCTCAGAAGGTTATCCGAGCTCTATCGGCCTATCGACCACAGGCCCCTCAGGAGCTGCCTTTCCAGAAGGGTGACTTCTTCTATGTTCTCAAGGACGTAGAGAATCAAGGCGTCTGGTATGAGGCTCACAATCCAATCACGGGAGCTAGAGGCCTTGTTCCCCGTTCAATGTTCGAGGAATTCAACAAGAACTCACAACCGTAAAAGACTCTCGCGCATCTTCTAAATCTCATGCTGACGATGTTCATCAGGTCTCGCACATCACAGGCTGGTCCAAACATGTCAAGAAGTAATCCCACATCCCCTGTCATCTCCCCCGCAATGCCCCCGGGTCCCAAAACTCAGGTCTTCTACGCTGTAGTCCTGCACGACTTTGTCGCAGAGCGAGCGGATGAACTCGACGCCAAAGCCGGTGATTCCATTACCGTTGTCGCGCAATCTAATCGTGAATGGTTTGTGGCTAAACCTATAGGCCGGCTGGGTCGTCCTGGCCTCATTCCAGTCTCTTTCGTGGAGATCCACGACCCAGGAACTGGAAAACCGGTACCAGATGTTAACGCACTCATGGATCGCGGCGATTTACCCAAAGTCGAAGATTGGAAGCGCGCCATGTACAATTACAAACAAAATAGCATCGCGCTAGGGGTCATCGACTCCCCAAGTCCCATGCGCGATTCCATTCCCAGCAGCCCATACATTCCACACAACAGTTACTCCCCAAAGGAGCACATACCTCCCCCTGTGCAAGAAGAACTTCCTCCACCCCCGGTTTACACGCCTCCAGAGCAGCCGGCGGCGACCGTTGCAGAAACCACAGAGGCCCTTCCAGCTGGCATCCTTCTCGCCGCCGATGTCGTCTCATTTCATTACGAGATGGAGGAATACTGGTTCCGCATTGACGCCATCTTCCAACCCTTCGCACAGCCTGGTCAAAGGCTTCCCCCTGCGAAACAGCTCATCCTATTCCGCGTATACAACGACTTTTACGATTTCCAAGTATCACTCCTTGATACATATCCGAGAGAGGCTGGACGACAGCCCCCATACCCTCGTATGCTTCCGTACATGCCGGGACCAGCTGAAAACGTCGATGATACTCTAACGGCATCAAGGAGATCAGAGCTTGATGAATATGTGCACAGCCTCTGCAATCTCAGCAAATCCGGCGCCAAATACATCGTTGAGTCGTCAGTGATTCGGGACTTTTTGGCTCTGAAACCCGGAGACGTTGGAAACGAAACAGAGCCCCATCTGGCAGAAATGGAGGAACTTTACGGACGGCAGCAGGCGCTTTCTGGCAGCCCCAGGAGCGTCAGTGAATTGCAAGACAATCTGAGCCGGCTGAAGATGAGTGACGAGGGGGACAGAAGCGAGGGATCAGACTACGAAGATGAGGGATATGCGCCTTCACCGCAACGGCGCGCACACGACAAAGATCGACATCCATATAACAACGGCGAACGTCGTTCAAACGACAGCACCCTCCGCATTCAAGCCCACACCCAAAACCACCAACGAAGCGGCTCCTCCACCTCCTTCCGCGCAGGCTCCCCATACGGCTCCACCTCCCGCTCCAACTCCCCCCTCCGCGAGCGCATCACCCCCGTCCTACCACCAACACAACGGAGCACCGACGACTACTACAAATACCCCAGCCCCACTTCTGCCTCTACAGCCTCTGCTGCCTCACGCTCCTCTGCTGCCGTCTCCTCACGGTCACAGTCGCAATCCATCGTCTCCAACACCATCAACAGCCCTCCCATCTCCGCCGCGAATCCTCAAACCGCCTTCGTCAAGATCAAGATATTCGATCGTGTGGCGGACGACCTCATTGCCATTCGTGTGCATCCCCGTGTAACGCACACGGAACTCATGGATAAAGTGCAGGCGCGCCTTGGGGGCGAGGTTGCCAACCTTCGTTACCGCGATAGTGTGACAACGGCTTTCATCGGGCTCGACTCTGACGAGGATCTGAGCGCGTGGATCGAGAGCACGGACAAGCACGTCCTGTTCGCCGATTGATTGGCATGGCCATCCTCGTTCCTGTGTTTGTGGCCGACGTGGGTCCGTGGACCCGACTTCTTCTCCTCTTCTCCTGCCTCCCTCTTCCCCCATTATCTCAATAACCACGAGACATTCTTTATTCGATTCATTCTTCTGTCTCATAATTATGATCTCCTCCACGCCGGTCCACACCCAGGCTCTTTTCTCTACCTCTCATACGTGTACCAACAACTCTGCCACTTATTTTTATTTTCGTTGGTAGCTTGGGCATTTGCAAGCCAAAGTAGTGTTGTATTGTACAATCCAAATGTTTACTCACCTCCAAAATATTTTCTGTGTTCGACTTCGCCTTGACCCCTTTGCCTTGTCTGCAACTATCGAGCATTTCGGAACTCGGAATCCATTAACTACCCGACCAAACCCGGTCAAACAACCTCATCTCCACCGAATTCTGAGCAAGGACTGCACACGCCATGGTCTCTCTTCTTCGCACCGTGCGTAACATGCGACGCGTGGGCCTGCGCGAGTGGTGGCGCCAGATGCAATACATTGGAGACGCAAAGTCCGGAACATATATGGGAAAAGACCAGTCCGTAGCAACATTTCTCTCAGCTGTCCAGTAAACTGAATAGACTTCTTTCTGTAGGTTCGGAAACCGTTATTTCGAAAATACTAACCAATACGAAGAACTCCCTGGTGCGTAGATACTTGACTCTCGTTCAGTGGAATGAATATCTAAACAATGAGTCTAATTAGGTCGCCACCGCTGGGTTGATTACGCTCAGGTGCGCTAATTCCTGTAGTGATGTACGGGAACTCTCACAAAAGGCGGTACTCATATAGCATAACTATCATGCCTCTCAAGTTCCTCCGGAATGGCATTCATGGCTGCAGCACATCCGCCTGAACCCTCCGCAAGAAGACCCAGTGATGCTTAACTCTTCCCCAGCATGGAAAGCGGTATGCCCAAACCTCATCTTCCCTCCTTCAACTCTCACTCATGTCTCTACTGTAGCCCTGGGTGGAGAATCTCACCGGAACCCGTGGAGCATACCGCCCTTACAACACCACTCCCCCCAAGATCTCTGCTTGGGAGCCCAAAGTCGCTCGCCGCAATTGAGAGCATATACATTACACATACAATGATACATAGCGGAAGGGGGCAGGTTTCTCACATAAAAATGTATCTTCAATTCAACGCCACATTTTCCTTTACATCTTCTGCTTTCAGTAGATCCTCCACCACATGCTCCGCAATTGCAAGGCTGGACGTCAAGCCCGGGCTTTCTATACCCAACAGGCTTAGCATAGCACCCAGACCACCAGGAACCATGGCTCTTGTCTCTGGTGTTGCATAGTCGATGCGGAAGACAAAGTCCTGGAAACCCCCTCCTGGAGAGACGAGTTTTGGACGTATTCCACAGTAGTCCGGCTGCATGCCTTCTAGCCTCACTCTCGGGAGGTACCTAGTGACAGCCTCATGCATCTCCGCAAGTCGCGAGTCATCCGGGGCGAGGTGTCTAGTCCAGAACTCCGCATCATGGCAGTCATCTTCCGACGGGGGCTCAACCCACTCGATGTCAGGACCAAACCGCACCTTCCCTTGCAAGTCCATCGTGAGATGCGTCCCGAGTGAATGGAAGGCATGTTCTCCCCCTCCTCCGAGTTCAGGGCACGGGTATATGAGGTGTGAGACGTTTTTGATGCCCTCACCGTGGTACGAAGCGTATGAGCCACGGGCGTAGTACATCGGTATTTTCTCCGGTTCCGGGAGTATGCTGTTGAGCACGAGAGCACTTGAGAGTCCACTGGCATTGATGACAGTCCTTGCCAGCATGGCGTCACCCTCTTGTGCATCGCCCGTTACAGTTTGCACAACCCATCCCTCCCCCAATGAGTCCGGAGTGTGGCGGTCAATCCTAACGACTTTCGTAGAATACACGAGGTCCCCACTTTCGGAATTAACGATATCTTTCTCCAGGCTCTGCATAAAGGTATGCGAGTCCAGAATACCCGTCTCGGGACACCACAGTGCTGCTGTAATGTCCGGTGCCAAATCTGGCTCGAGTTCGCGTGCCTCGTCGCCCGAAAGTAGCGTTGTCGGGAGGACAGGTAGCCCATGGCCAAGGGTATGCGAATGCGGTGGCCAGGCAAGGCTCGTCGACTTGAGGTGGAGGTTCTCAACGTAGAACCTCTGCTCAGCGCGAGCAACGACGAGCTTTCCGCACTTGCGAAAGGGTATGTGGTGTGCGGCACAGCGTTCGTAGATCATATCGCGCCCTCGGAGGCATAATCGCGTCTTCAGTGACTCGGGAGGGTAGTACAGGCCTACGGAGCTCACGGTGTCAAATCATTGGTAGATAAACGCGGTAGACTCACCTGAATGAATGACCTCAGAGTTCCGGGAACTGTCGACAACTCAGCACAGCTTGAGCAGTCTATGTATTCCTGAATCTTAGTACCTGATTTCCTCGCCCGCACGCGAGTGTCTTTCCACGAGGCATGTCGAACGCGTCGGGAAGCGTTGGGAGAGACGCTGAGCAATAGCAAGCCCGATAACACCTATTGCACAACTTAGAACATAATTCGAGAGAAGCATATGCATGCATACCTCCTCCAACAACAACGTAGTCTACGACAGATTCTGGACGCTATATCCACAATAGTCAGCTGTCGAAAGAGTATGATGGTCACTCTAATGCATACCTTGAACTTGAACCTATTATTGCCGTTCAGTACACCTGTCAGGCTCTTGAGACGCATAATTAACTGCAGCCTGATCCGTTTGAGAAACTTTGTGGATCAAGGAGCCCTTCAGCCGTGTCCTCGAGTAAACGTCGTTGTAGTGGAGACAAAGACTTAGCGTCAACAACTTTTGATCGTAGCGATTTCATTGAAGCGTTGTTATCTAATCTATTGAAAGATCACTTTTAGCCTTAGGACCACCACTTCGAAACTCACAAATGTCTGCTGCTAGCTCTTCTGCGGGGCCTCAGCCTGCCCCAGTCAAAGACATAGATGCAACAATGGCTGCCTTCGACTCCCTGCCCTTATTCATGAAGTCCTTGCCAGCGGACGACTCCGAGGATACGACCCTTGCTGCTCTGCAAAGCCTCATACACGAAGGCACGCCGGATGGTGGGTGAGAGCAACTCAATACACGCCATGTACCTCGTCAGCTTATGGATAATCGCCGAAGAGGTCGCACAGAACTTCAAAGAGCAGGGGAATGAATATTTCAAGGGCAAACGGCATCGAGAAGCGCTTGGCTTCTACACCCAAGGGATCGATGCTAAGCCTACAGATGCCGCCCTGCGCGAGGCACTGCTATGTAACCGCGCAGCATGCAATCTAGAACTCAGTACGCCGCATTCTACCCGCGGTCCACTCTGGGTCCCAACCTCATGCATTCATTCTATCCATCCAGAAAACTACGGCTCCGTGCTGCGCGATTGCTCCGCGGCGCTAACACTGAATGCACAGTCAGCAAAGGCCCTGTACCGCTCCGCGACAGCCCTAATGGCGCTCGATCGCGTCGAAGAGGCGCTGGACTGTTGTGATCGCTGTCTCACATTCGACTCAGGCAACAACGGGGTGCTTCAGCTCCGTGAGCGCGCCACAAAAGTCAAATCCGAGAAAGACAGACGGGAAAAAGAAAAAGCCGAGAGGCTACGCAAAGAACAAGAGGCGAAACAGGCCATGTCCATTGCGTTCCGCGTACGTGCGGAGCATAATACCTCCTTCCGTCCTTATCTCTTACAATCACACAACACAGGAACGGAACCTCATCGTGCTGCCGAAAGCGGACGGGTCATCTAACCCATACGAACCGCATTTCGACCCAGACGACCCGACTAATAGCACGTTAGTGTTCCCTGTGTTCTTCCTCTACCCCCAGCACGCGACATCGGATGTCATCTCCGAGTTCGTCGAGGAGGTGCCTTTCGCCGCGCATCTAGAACAGATGTTCCCCCCGCAGGTTCCCGCACCGGAGTGGGATAAGCAGGGCGAATACGTTGACGGTCAGCTGGTGGTATATGCCATGACGTTCCGGAAGCGGCTCCTCAAAGTCGGCAAAAAAATGACGCTCCGCGATGTGTGTCGCGCCTCCCAAACAAAGGAAGGCGAAAAACGGGACGGGCTGGAGCTGAAAGATGGGTGCTTGACGTTTGTGGTATTGCCCAAAGGAGAGGTAGAAAAAAAGTGGGTGGAAGATTACAAGAAGACCCGGGAGGCCTAGGCGTAGTGTGCACCATCATCTCGTTGATCGATATATTCACGGGAAAGAAAAGAGACTTGGAGAAGTTAGTCGAGTCAAGTGACATCCGGCGGCTTGGGACTGTGCCTGGAGTGACGCAAGACGTACTAACGTTTATCAGAAGTCTCTGCCCGAACAGGCCAGAACCTGATTGTGCAGAGACGGATTGGGTGTGAAGTTCACGAACTAATTCCCTACGAAAGGGTCAGCAGGCACTCATGTCCACTACGCGACGCCACCTGGACTCTGGACCATGCGGAATCGTGATGAAATGCTTATTCGAAGACCCTCAGAGTCTAGATAACTTGTCGTTTTCATAAGATTAAACCACAGGAAGCCCCACATATTTATCCGCGGCATATACAAGCCGATTGGTCCCACAATCGTTGCGACGTTTTCCTTGTTCGTGATAGATGTAAGAAGTTGTTCACGGGGTGGGTCAATGCCGGAAGACGGAACAGGCGTCAAGACCAGATGCGGTCTTCGGGTGACGTGATACTGAACAGAACGAAAAAAGGATCGTCTCCTCGACGTGAAATAGTCACGAAACAATGCTCAAGCCAAGCCATTGTCGAGAGTTGGCAAATATGTGCCCTAAATTGTGCGGCGTATTGTAGCTTCCATTATGAATGTACATGATACGTATTCCACGGAAATATTGCGCTGATCAGTGGCTCCCAAATACCCAAGTTAGGATGAAGGCGTGTGACAAGTTCTTGGCCTTGTCATATCCAGACCGAGGAGGAACGATACAGAGAATCATTGGTACGAGTTGAACTAACCAGAAACGGAGGAGTTGATGGTAGATAGGGGCTTCCGAAAAAGGAAATGAGATGGGGAATAGAGTTTGTTCTTGTTGTGCCCGCCAAACGCTCACTGGTCAGCAAGAAAGCATTCCTCCCGCCGTCGTCAAAAGGTCTGGTGAGTGCATGTCCCGTTATTCAGCGTGAAGAGAGGTTCCTAGGGGTCGTAACGATGGTCAGACGAAAGGCTGGAGAAAACGGATGGCGGGAAAAGCTGGATGCAGAAGTTGGACTTTGGATGTTGACGAACGACACTTTCTAGGGCCAACATCAAGATGTCCGTTACCCACAAGATCCAACGCTCCGCCAACGCGCCCAACACTTCTCCCGATGAGACGGAGACCAGTGTCGCCCAGGCGCTCATTGACCTCGAAAACAACGTCCCCGAACTCAAAACCGAGCTCCGTGCCCTGCAAATCTCTGCTGCTCGTGAGGTTGATGTTCGTGGTGGCAAAAAGGCCATCGTTGTCTTTGTCCCTGTGCCCCAATTGAAGGCATTCCGCAAAGTGCAGCAGCGGTACGTTGCTCTATCAAATTTCTGTATTTTTAGGAACCCATATTTGTCCCCTATAGCCTCACACGGGAGCTGGAGAAGAAGTTCTCCGACCGCCATGTTGTCTTTGTTGCGCAGCGCAGGATGCTCCGCAAACCCACCCGCACCTCGCGCGTCGTCCAGAAAAGGCCTCGTAACAGGACCCTCACCAGCGTCCATGAGAAGATCCTCGAGGACCTTGTGTTCCCCACCGAGATTGTTGGAAAGCGGACCCGTGTTGCAGTTGACGGCTCGAAGCTTCTCAAAGTGTACGTTTTTTTTGCGGCAAATGACTCTCACCGATGACATGACTTATGATGACTGAATTATGAACAGCCTCCTTGACGCTAAGGATGCAACATCGCTCGAGTACAAGCTCGACTCGTTCTCGTCCGTATACCGCCGCTTGACAGGGAAGGATGTTGTGTTTGAGTTCCCGGTGGTTGCGTCGCACAGCGACTGATTATAGTTACTGTACATGACATGCTTTATGGCCTGAAAATACACTATGCTGCTATGCAAGCATGAACTGTTATATCGACTTTGTATTAAAGGGCCTAATAGCTCTGAATCTAAAGATCTTCGATAAGTCGATCTTGGACAATGTGACTGGCAGTTTTTCCCACGTGGACCGCGTATTCGCGCCAGGGGCTGAATTGAATTATAATTGCCGAACAAGTTGTTTCTTGTCTCCTCGTCTCTCTTCTTCTCCTCCTCCCTCGCCCTCGTGGCCCAAGGGCCCTCCTCCGCCCAACATTCCCTTCCCCGTCGTGAACAACGACGACGCCCTCCTCGATATGGGCGAGTATTCCCGTATGGATCCCTACCTTAGGTCCAGATACGAGGAGGGCATCGACAGCAAGATTGTCATAATGGGCAACTCTGGTTTGCCGTCTAGTTTATCGCCCAAGTCATCTACTCACAGTGCCACAGGCGTTGGAAAGACCAGTCTACTCCAGCGGTACACACAAAACAAGTTCGACCCCAAGAACACGACATCTACGAGCGGGGCTTTCTTCGTCACCAAGAAAGTCTATGTCAACGGCCTCAAGGTCCGTCTCCAGCTATGGGATACTGCTGGCCAGGAGCGTTTCAGGAGCATGGTGCGTCTCTCCTGTTCAATCAATTGAGCGATCTGCGTAGTCTTAACTCTGTTTCTAGGCACCTATGTATTATCGAGGTTCGTCCCACATTCGTCCCTTCTTGAAAAATGCTTATATATAACCTCAGGCGCGAATGCGGCGCTACTCTTATACGACATCACCAATGCATCTACGTTTAATGACATTCGTGGCTGGCTCGAGGGTGCGCTGGCAATGTCCTTTTTTCCTATTGAAATCTTCCTGACAATTCCACCAGAACTCAAGAAGAATTGTCCTCCGGAATTGATAATATACATTGTTGGTTCCAAGGCGGATCTTTACCGTAATCGTGCTGTTACTACCGATTTGGCTCGACTTTCCCTTCACAATTGGTTTCCTCCACCTAAACCGCCAGCACCCCCACCCCCGCCTCCTCCTCCCTCCACCCTTTCTTACATTCGCCCCCGTTTTACCTCTTTCCCCGGCTTGCGCTCCCCACCCGCAACCCCCACCCCAATACCACAAGAGACACCCGCGTATCTTGATCTGCCTGCAAACCGCTCTTCCGGGCTTCAACGCAACAAGACCGTTGCGCAGTCACGGCCCAGGAATGGTGGAGGCAGCAATGGCAGTGGCAGTGGCGGTATCGCCCGTGCCAACTCTATGGCAACATCCCGAACGCCACAAAGCTCCCGTTTTTCCTTGTATGGACCGTCGAGTGGGAGTAGCTGGATTGACAGCGGAGAGACAAGCAGCAACAGCATCAATGAGGATGACGAGGATGCGGTTGACTTTGAGTCGGAGGATCAGGAGTGGGGACTGAGCAAGGGCATGGAGCTATTCGAGGTGTCAGCCAAAGACGACCTAGGTATGTTTTTTTTTCTCCTATTCTGTCTTCCCCATCTCAAAGTTTTCACGCAGGTATCGAAAACCTCTTCGAACACCTTATTTCAGCCATAATCGTCAAGAAAGACATTATCGAACAGGAAAACGAGCTGAAAAAGCGGGACAGTGTATTTTTATCCAACATCAGCTCGCCTGTGTGGGCAGCACAGGCGGAGGAGGAGGAAGCGAGGGTAAAAGCGGCTAAAGGCTCAGGAAGCTGGGCTTGTTGCTAGTTTCTTCGGTCGGCGGCCCCCTCTTCCATTCACCTGTTCACTTTAATGGTTAATTTAACCGGAACGGAACCCTCCCTTCGCGGTCATATATTTCGCTACCGCCTGCTCGACCACACCTACTCCTCCGTTCCTGCCTACCTACAGTGCCTGCCTCGCTTCATCGTTCCTTTCGTCTTTCTCTGCCTCATTGTGTCCGATATCCTGCCTGCTACCCGTCTGTTTTTCAATCTCTCTCTCTTTCTCTCTCGCATTCCGTCCATTCCGGTTTCCTTATCACATCACATATTCTTCTTCATCTCCATCAACTCTCCTCCGTACCATCTCGCTTCCACTCTCATGTTTATCTATATATTTCCACTGTCCACATGCCACGCCCGACCCGACTCCGCATCTCCAGGTCTCCGACCAAGTCAATTCAATCCCACCCACCCCACACCCGTACCCACCACGCTCAACCATATTCAGCTTCAGAGCCCCCTTCTCTATACCACCAACCACGCCCTGATTCGTATCTATCGTATATCTACTACATCCACGCTCTATAAGTACATACATGTCATGTCCATGTCCATATCCATACACCTGGGAACTCCTCACATGCGCGCCTACAATCGCAATATGTCGTCATGACCCTTGTCAATTATCGCTGTTCGGGGCCGTTGGACCGGACTTTAACTTCGCCGGGTGATAATGTGCCGTTCTATGGTATAGCCTTATCATTATTAATGAACCTGTGACGGTGGCGTATAGAGAACCTTTTGAGTATTCCTCCTGTCATGAGTTGTACAGAACATACTCCGCGCTGTTCGCCCTTGAACAAGCTGAATGGTGGACGAAATACTATGTGACACTTTCTCACGAAGCCCTTCCCTGTATCGCCACTTACATACATGATCAACTCTCTCACTGTTATGTACCACAAGCTCGCAGGAATCCACGACGAAGTCGCAAGAACGTCTCTGCATCTGCCAAACGGCAATCCACAGAGAACGCGTGTTTGTCTTCTTTCTCCATCAATTCCTGTCGGAGCCACCTTCGACGCGCCTCGAGAATTTAGATTTGATCATCTACCCCGACCTGTCCGCTAAAGCAATACTAATAACGTGGAATGTTCGATTTTCAGCCATCCCCCAGGCCCTAACGCGCCCATGGAGCTCGTGGGTTCAGAATAGCATATAGGCCGGCAAAAGTTAGTCAGTGGCCGACTCCGATGACGCTGGAAACTCTACGGGCTCGTGTATCGCAGTACGAGTTGTACACTAGTGCTGCATGCAGCTCTGCCTTCCTTCGTATCATGAAACTGCCACTCCTACTATATGACACTCAATCAGTAAATTCGGGCTCTGTCAACGTTGGCGCTCTGACACAATGGCCCAGGAGACGACTCACAAGAAGCGCCCAACCCACTCACTTTTGACAATCTGACTGGTGATCGCCTCGAATCCGTCTGATGACTGGACGCCATTCCACATATGTACTGACACAGTGTCATATGCCGTTCGAACGGTTGCGTGGCGCCCGTTCTACCCAGCTCTCTCTGAACATATTGTTCTGGATGGTGGCCTTCGACGATAAACGATACCAGCGCTGATTGGGAGCCCTCTGGTGTGGGGGTTGCAGGCGCGACCTATGATCTATCCCGTGGGCACCAACACTGGCACAGAGGCGACCATGAGGTGGACACGGGTTTGACCGGTAACAATGTTCGCCGTACCATCCACAGCCTTGACTTCGAAGCGAGCCCTGTTCTCCATGGCAGCCTCACTCGCCCTGAGCTCACAGACTCGACCCTGTCCCGTTTTTGTAGGACTCCTACAATTATAGCATGCACCTTGGTCTGTCGTTCTTGGGTTAGAGCGCCCGATACCATCTTTTTACACCTCCCAAAGCTCTGCACCTTAATCTGGCCCAAACTACGAGGTCCCTCCGCGTTATCGGTTCACTTAGCATTCACTTCAGTTTATATCAAACAGAGCCCAGTGGACGATGATACAGTGGACAGGGATCGTCTCACTGTAGCTCGCCACTTTCTCGCCAAGGACTTGCTGTTCCCGATCACCTTCCTGTCGTTTGGTTGGATCGACTGGCGAACGATGTCAATCACTTCTCTCCACAACAACTATAGAGCCGTGAAGGAGCTGGGGCTTATACACATCCTATCGTTGACTGGTCTCTTATAGCTGCTCTCCCGCCCTTGGAAAAGATCACATTCAGCGACAATGTCATAATCCATCCGGGTGTCGATTCCTCCAAAGATCCGAATTTTAGTCATCCTGGTGCCGCGACAAGCCTCTTCTCTCGACTGTCCAATTCTTTGCCAAATCCATCCGATTTACAGCTGGCCTTCACACACTTACCATCGTTCAATCCATACCATCAAATAACGAGGGCCAGCAGATCAAAGGCTGTAGAGAGCTCGTAGAGACGGCTGACGCAAGCTTAAGATCATCCCACCTTCGAGTGCAAGATTATCGTAACTACTCTTCAGCTCTCGTAGGGTGAGCTTTCTATTATGGACCGTAACACCAGTGATAATTAACAAACAGTGTTGTCAGAGGTTCCTTCGCCGGACTTGTCGCGTTTACGCGAAACAGACTTTCAGGAAATCGAGTTGAGTACGGCCAACGAGACAACTATCATGCTATTGCTGCAAAGCCAGAAAACGCACCCCAAACCGAGCCTGCGTCAGTTGATGTTAGGTTTGAGAAGCAGACTGAACTGGGAATGGTTAGATTGGGCGCTACTGGATGAGTTGTTGTCTGCGATGTCGCTGAAGGATCCAAAGCTGATATATTCAACTTTCGAATTGGACATTATAAACTCCCTTTGCGAGGTGCCGATAAACGTGAGTTCTAACTTCAGATGCAAGCCAGTAAAAAAACTGACCGACGTTATTGCAGGCGCCTTCGCCAAAATTTTCGCGCTTCCACGAAACACAAACCTGCAAGAGATCGAAGTGACCCACGCTAATGACACTGCCATCGAACTCTTACTGCAAGGCTTGAAATCGAACTCCAAACCCAGCCTGCGTCAACTAAAGCTAGGCCTCAATCCTTGGGTAGCATGGAAGGATTGGAACTGGCGGCTTCTGGACAAGGCACTGTCGACAATCTCGCTAGACGAATCAAGGCTTATAATCGAAGTCCCTTCCCCGGAGGATCGGAGTCTCGGTGACGATCCAGTGCGGGTGAGAGCGGTGAATGTGGCGCGTTTCAAGGCCTCGTACCAGAAGCTGACGAGTTCGTTGCCCCGGGCGGCGAAGTGTTGGAAACTTGAGATCGTACACCTTCCTTTCATCTAGAACACACATTATCTTTCAACATATCTTCGGCCTATGTAGTATGCCAGCCTGTCATCTCGGATCTGTACAGTGGAAATAATATATAGGCATAATGATATAGTGTATCTGACTGATATACTTACTTGATTCCATTAGATTCGATCCCTGCAAGTTATGGTACTATTCTTGTGACAGTGGATTAGGAACGCTCCACTGTAGTTCGCGAATTTCTCGCCAAGGACTTGGCATTTTCCCAAATATATTGCCGCTTGAATGGATGAACTGGCAAACGATGTCCCCACTTTTGTCCAAACCAGCTATGAGTTGGGGCTTATACACGTCTCGTCATTGACTGGTCTAGAGTGCCGCAATCTCACAGCTGCTCTCCCGGCTTCAGAGAAGATCACATTCGAAGACAATCATTTCTCAATCCATCCGTCTATCGATTCTTTCCCAATTTTGAATCATCCCAGCCTTTGCGAACTTTTGTTGCGTAATGAGTCTCTTCTCTCGATGGTCCAATTCTTTGCTAGATCCATCCGGTATACAGCCGGCCTTGACATTCTTTCCGCCGTTCAGACTATACCAGTAAATCATGAGAGCGAGGGAGGTCAAGCCTACAGAGAATGCTTAAAGACGGCTGGCACAAACCTACGAAGATTCAAGCTTTATGTGCAATATTATATATAGTACAAGATCTCCTGCTCTCGGTGGGGGTGAGGTTTCACTTCTGGACTGTTTGAACACGTTAACTAACTGATATTGTCCCAGGTTCCTTCGCTGAACTTGTTGCGTTTGCTCAAGGCAGGGAACCTGCAGGAGATCGAAATGAGCACGGCCAGAGGGTTAACCGTCATGCTATTGCTGCAAGGCCTGAAAATGCACCCCAAAGCGAGCCTGCGTCTACTGCCATTAGGTGTTAGAGGCAAACTCCAGGATGACTGGGAGAACTGGAATTGGCCACTATTGAATGAGGCATTGTCTGCGATCTCACTGAAGATCCAAAGCTGATAATCGAGATTCCATCTTTCGAAGATGTGGGGTGGCATGGGTCTGAGCAGGCGAATGCGGAAAGGGTGGTTTTTGAGGCGGCATATCAGAAGGTGAAGGGGCGCCTGCCTCAAGCAGCCGAAGTTTGGATAATTGAGGTCGTGGTGGGAACTCGGACAGTCTCATTAGACTTGTAGCTGCAGAACGTATATGCGTTAGCGCGGGGCTAAGGAGGTGTTTCTATTCTCATTCATGAGCAGCGACGCCCCTGGGTTAGCGAGAATTAGATGATGATGGTTATGTGATAGTGTAGACGCGTAGTTAAGGATGATTGTGCTGTGGATCTATCTTGAATAAGGCAGAGTTTGCGAAACTGAGGATGAAACATGACAAACATGAGGGGATGCGAATGCGGAGTTGCGGAATATGCGGCGGACTTCACATGACGACACAACAAGCATTTTGCTTCTTCGCTGTCTTGTAGAACATCCTGGTCTGTGCTGACAAGGCTTCTGACCTATCAACCAAGTTGTCCAACTTCTCTCCTCTTTGTAGGACAGATTCAATTGTTTTGTGCAAGACGATCTTCGTCTCATCCAACTCTTGCTGTACTCGCATAATAGTGTCCGCCTGCCTGGGGTCCTGATATTTCTGGATATAATCATTAATGTCTGCGTAGGCAATAGCGGCGGGGTTGTCGAAAGATGATCGAGGGACTTTGGCGGTGAAGTCATCAAGCAACTTTGTCAACAAGGAGAATGCTGGTCGCACAGGATACTCCTGGTCGGTGATGATGACCGCGGCCAGTTGCTCTGCCCCACCACGGTTGTAGACGTGTGCAGTATAGTCTTTTTCCTGGATACTCTGCCTCTGGCCCTGCAGAGTTCGTTCCGCTACGGTCTTCGAGAGGAAGGACATGAATTCTCCAACCGAGCCTTTCTGGAAGAATGAGAATGAAGACAGGTCATTGGCATTGCTGAGGACCACTGAGGCACCAGAAGGCGGGGCCAGGATAATAGAAATAGAAAAGATCTTCATTGTGGAGGTGTAAGGAGATGTGGTATATTGTTACAACTCTAAACTTGTACACAGTGTGACAAATATTGACACGACAGACGTAAAATAAGCGCTTGGTACGGGCCGCGGGGGCCGGGGTCGTCATAAGATTTCTTTCTAGTTTTTTCTTCAGTAGTGTGTCGCTGGCAGTCCGGGCATAGGTAACATCGCACATTCCTTTGTCAAGGCCTGCTCCGATTACATTGGCCTCTTAAAGACCGCACAGACCAACCGGGATGCTGCCCGCTTGATAACTGTTACTGCTTCTACAGACAAGCAACTGGCGGAGGAGATCTCCAGAACGAATTGAGAACACCGCGATTGCCACCGCCCATTCCATATTTATACAATTCGCCAAGCCGAGCCGATCGAGGCCCCATTAATACTGATCTCATCTACTAATTTATCGTCTTTTTTATCGATGTCCTCGACTACAAAAAGCTGATCACAGTTTTTCCGTGACCTTCCCCCAGCGTGCGACAAAGCACTGATCCCACTTGTCAAGCGCTCCTCGTTCTGCCTATGAATTGAACCTTGTTATCATTACGTAGATCACAGGTGCGAGAGATCGCGGTCAATCCGGGCCATGTCCTGCTCCATGACTGTCCTGACCCCGCAATCCGGGCACGGCCATTCGAGTGCGGCGAGCAGTTCCAATAGGAACAGCCGACGCGCGGCCATAAACGCCAGCCTACATACCCTCCAGACCGCGTTCGCCCAGCGCCAGCTTCTTCATGAAAGTGCGTCTATTCTACGAAAGAATCCTAATCGTGACGAGAGTTGCCCCAAGCTTGACTCATAATTTTACTACTCCTTTGAAATTGGGGCCACTTCCACTGTTCCAGAACCAGAGGCCTCACGCTGAAAAGCAAGTAACGATCGGTCTCACTAACATCATTCGATTCATGATTCTGACTCGGCGAACAAAAAGCAAAAATACACTCATGGGTGGCTGACATGCACACTACTGTTCAACGACAATTGCACGGATGGGGTGGCACCTTGGGGACGTGGCGCCCTCAAGATTTCCGCTACTTGGTCCAGTAAGAAGGTTAACGGCTTCAACCTTAGTGCGCCATCCCTCCCCATGTCGGGCTGACACGACCCGCAAGAGGCGCAGGCCACAAGTCGGGATGAACAACCTTGAGGACGATCCCGACTCGGCAAAGGAACGAGTCCCGTCATTTCGGTTCAACAAACGAGTTGCACAGGCACCTCGCAATTGTCGGATTTTTGCTCCTCGTGAAATCAAATTTGCACGAACTTTCCCTTACATGTCTTGGGCTAAGATGCGTGTGAGAGCCATTCTTCCACGACCGAGGCGAAGATGGTGAGGAAGAAGAGGGGTCCCAACAGGCGCCGATAAGGAAATTTCCATGACATTGGCCCTAAGTCGTGCGGAGATCACACTTGTCGATTGATGTGAGCCACTTGTCGCTTGATGTGAGCACTGTTCGAGCGAGGCCAACGATACAATGAATCTGTGGAACGGGTTTTGGGGGGAAGGATAAAGAAAGACAGATGCCCGGCCACAGCACCAGAATGACCGAATAGCCCACACAAGATGCCCAAAACACCGGTTTAACATTCGCTCGTTACATAGATCCTTTAATCGCAAGCGAGAAACTTTGACGACTCGTTTTTAAGTTGCTACTTGTCGACAAGTTCTGCCCATTTATCCGAGCGAGGTGTTATGGATATGGGGAAAGTTTTAGGCCGCCTGTTAAACATTCATCGTTAATCTAAATGCAACCGTTACGGACACTCAAGGAAACTCGCCTGATAAACCCATCATGGAATGTCAGCTTCGGTACTTCACCCGTCGATGTGGGCACCGGCGTCATGTCGAAGCACGCGATGACCGACGACATGGTAATAAACAGGGCTGCTTCGGCAAATTGTCGACCAGGGCATGATCTAGTGCCAGCCAACGACCATTAGATAAGAGTTGAGCAACAGCAGTCAACACACCTTCTCCCCAGACCCCAAGCAATATTCAGTACCTCTCGGCATCGGGCGCCTTCATCGCCCAAGAAACGGTCAGGATTGAAGGTTTCGGGATCGACGAAGACCTCGGGATCACGGAAGATGAGCCTATGTAGATTCATTGAAATTTTCGTGTGGTGCCATATGAACCCCAAACACACCACAGGTTGGCACAAACCATCGAGCCTTCAGGGATAAGCATACCCTCATAGATATCATCTTTGGCTACGCCATGCGGCAGACCTGTAACCAACAGAATGACATTGAGTGAATGTTCCTTTCTAGTAAGAAGTACTTACCGAGCGGGGTAACAGTGTTATACCTCAAAACCTCCATGATAATCGCATTGATATAGGGAAGCCTTTCCCAATCATCGAACGTTGGTAGCCTCTCTCGTTCAGTGACGCAGTCTATATCTTCCTGCGCTTTCTGCATGACGAGTGGATGAAGTGACATCAGTGCAAAGAATCAGCGTAGGGTGCAACTTGTCTTCGAGGGAAACGAGTTCAATTTAATGCCAAAAGAAAGCGAAAGGCTCACAGAGTCCGTAGCAGCGCCGTACATAACCGAAGCGCAATCCATGACGAGTTCTTCCTTCTGTTTGGTTTCATCGGGGGATAGAGTGGCTTCGGAGGCGATATCATCGAGGGAAGTGGAGACAAAACACGGAACAGCAGTCCCGTCGTTCTTTCAGAATTGAACAAAATCAGTTCTCAGCTAAGAGCTAGGGCACAACAAGGTCAACGCACAATCTTTTGTTTAGTGCGCAAGAAGGGATCAACTCTGCATGCAGTGAAGACCCTCTTGATTTCATCCAAGGACTTGTCGAGACCCGAAAGTGACAAGAAGTTCTGCCAATTCTTCACTTTTACACGAGCATAAGCTGCGTACTCCTCGAATGCGTCACGGACAATGAGTACTTACGATTAGGTCCTGCTTCGATCAAGAATGCCATTGGTCCGTTAAGTAGTTCGGCTTGCTTGAAGGATCGCTCCATTTCGTGGACAATGGGATCGCCAGCGCCGGATACGCGATAACCGTAAGTCCCCAACAAGATGGAGCTGGAGGATTGTCTACGGCGGAACTATGAGGCCACCGACAAAACGTTCAAAGGGCGACTGACTGTTTGATATGATCCTCGAGATCATCAGGTTTCTTCAAAATGTTCGCGAGCAAAATGTGGGACTCTTCCTGTTGGTGATAGCGATGTTTGACTGATGCTGGGCCAGAGAAGTACCGTTGAACCGTTGTACGTCGGACTCGTTGCGCTTCGCCGGAGACGTATGTGAGTACCCAGTCTAGGTCACAGCTATACGAAGTCAAGGTGTATGAGTTTACCTCGAAAGGTGCGAAACAACGTTTACCAGCCTCACAGTTCTTTTATAGCCATTAGTGGTCGATTGGAATAAATCCCCGACCGTTCGTCCATTAATTCACGAACGACTTTCAACGAGTTCAACACAATTATAGGCGTTCCCATCATGGTTAGATACGTGATAGGACCTACTAGAATAATAACCAAGGTGTTTAGTGAAATGTTTGGCAAGAAAACGCACCGTATTTCTTTGCCCAGGCCTCGTAAATCGGCCATTCATCCTTTTGTGGGATCTGGAACATATTCCCAACCAAAGGGAGTGGACGCGGGCCAGGAGGAAATGGTCCAACCCCTTTGGACCTCCAGAGCAGATAGACGATCCAAGCACCACCAAGAGCGAGGACAGCCCCGTCTGTGTTAGTAAGAGACGACAGAATTTCCGCAATACTCGTTGACATAGTTCAAATAGGAGTCGAGTCAAGATGCTATGAGAGTAGCAGAGAGGGTGAGGCAACGGGCGCCTGTTTCGACCGCCGCCTCACGCCGTAGACCTACATCAGATCTCATTCCTATCAATCAACCGTGTTTCTACCTCAGAAGGCATGCTTCTTGCGAGAAAATGGAGCTGATATGTTGAAATGTGGCGAACCTCGCCGAATTTTTATGCTCACAGTAGTTGACAGATATCGTGTGCACGTCGCGGGCTTAGACACAGATTCTGTGACCGTGCAATTTCAATATGAAGTGTAAGTTATGTGGGGGCTGGAATGCGTTGTTGACGGGGTACAACGGAGTACATGAGGGTGCCACATGATAAATCATAAAAGAATCAGAAAGATTCAACGCTAATCAATTTGCCACGATTTCATATTATAGGCGCCTGTCACGTTCCGATTTCACCCAACTCTGTTCACTACAAGCCCAGTGATGGTCCTGACCACTGCCTCAAATCTGTCTGATGCCTGATCATGAATCTACACGAATCATGATCAACGACATTCCACATACTGTCATTATTTGTCCGGCATACATGGGTTAACCTGGGTCAGCGTTCCATTGACGGTTGCGACGGGCCAGTTCCTGAGCCCAGCTTTCTCTGAACGTCTTGTTGTACTGGTTTTCGACACTCCACTATGAGCCATAGCATTGGCGCTAAGCCGCCGCTCTCTGGCATGGGGGTCGCAGATGCAGCATATAGCGCTCTTCTGCTTGTCCACAAGTCTTCCGATGTCTTCCCACCTCTCAAGAGTGCGACAGGCATCGCTGTGCACATTACAGAAACTATTCGGGTTGGTAGTTCACACTATAACTAAACGGTTGACATACACTGACGGATGGATGCAGAACTTCCAGTCCAACAAAAAAGACTGGGAAGAATTCGGAGAGCACATATCCCGAAGTCTCCAGGACATACATAAATTGGCGGGAAAGCTGAATGCCGATCGAGAGGATATTAAGGAGCCTATGACAGCCTTTCAACAGTGAGTAATCATCAGGCAGAAAGTCACAGCAATGTCAATTAACCCTGCAATACTGCACAGCACGCTTCAATCTATTCAGGACAGGATCGACGCTATGCAAGCTAAGCATGCAAAATCGATGTTCAGGCGCTTCAGAAGCTTCTTGGACGATGAAGGGCTAGTTCCTCCTCTACAGAAGGAGTTCGATGATGCGCTGACACAGCTCTATGTAAGTGACAAGGTTTCAATACGCGACTTCACTGTATCTGACACGCCCTAGCACCCTTTTATGCTCACCACAGGAATCGATGTTGCTAATTTGATGGAGACGCTGGACCAAGACCGCACGAGGAGTAGAAAAACAGGTACTTCATATATATCTCACCACCCGACATTGCTCATTGAACCCACAGAAATGAATCGCAACCTCCAGTCTCTCCTCAGCGCTGAATTTTCTGCCTGGAACGGGAGTGACGCATGTTTACCAGGGACACGAACGGCTCTAATTGAAGAGATTATGCAATCGATCAGAAGCGGGGAGCGTGCGTCGCAGATCTCTTTCTTGAGTGGCGTCGCTGGCAGTGGCAAAAGTACCATCGCACATTCCATTGCCAAGGCCTGTTCCGAGGAGGGCATATTGGCTTCCTCTTTCTTCTTCAAGGCAGCACAGACAAACCGCGACACTCCTGCCCGCCTGATCTCCACTTTCGCTCGTGATCTTGCTTCCACAGACAAGCAATTAGCAGAGGAGATCTCCCGAACAATCGAGGACAACACCGCAATCGCCACCGCCTATTCCATATCTGTCCAATTCGCCAAGCTGATCGAGGCCCCTTTATCGGGAACTCCACCTTCCCATCCCATCGTCTTCGTTATTGATGCCCTCGACGAAGGTTGGACCAAAGAACTGATCACTCTCCTGTCCACTCAAGTCCCCCACCTTCCCCCCAACGTGCGCTTCTTTGTGACCTCTCGACCAAGCGCTGATCCCACTTGGCAAACGTTCCTCCGTTCCGGCCATGTAAAACAACGTGTTCTGGACATCCACGATAAGGCCAACGAATCGGACCTTGCTATCTATGTGGATCACAGACTGCGAGAGATCGCGGCCGATCCGGACCATGACCTGCCCCATGACTGGCCTGGCCCCACACTGCGGGCACAACTATCCGAGAGGGCGGGCGGGCTGTTCCAGTGGGCACGGACGACTTTGGACTATATCCGCCAGTCTACATATCCAGACAAGAAGTTGGTCGACCTAATGGCGAACGCGGTGGGCGTTTGGACTGGACCAGAACAACAGATGGATGACATCTACAGAACTATTCTCAAGGGGTACTTGTGGTCCGACAATGATTTCGTCGAAGGCTACTATGCGGTCGTTGGCTCCATTGTTGCTGCAAAGGCTCCGCTATCTGTCGCAGCTCTACAGTCACTGCATTGTGCACCTGACTTCAAGTCACTAAAAGTCAAGCGCATCGTCAAGATGCTGGGGTCGTTGTTACATGACATCCCAGACGAGCAGAAACCTCTCGAGCCTCTTCATCTATCCCTTCGCGAATTTTTGACTACTACTGGCCGTGTTGGGAGTGCCTATTTCATCGACACCCCAGACCACAATTCGCGTATGGCGCTTCACTGCCTGCAGCTCTTGAATGAGGAGCTACCAAAGCAAGAGATTGCAGATCTTGGATACCTGACCAAAGAAGGGGTCGCAGATGGTGTCCCTAACATTCCTCGTCACTCTGTATCTGAGGCAGTCTGGTATGCCTGCAGGTTTTGGGCCGACCACATGAGAGAGTTGCAAGTGGGACTGATTCGTCCTGAATATGTACCAATTCTGCGTGACTTTCTCAAGAATCACCTTGTTACCTGGCTGGAAATTGTGACGGGGGTTGACCGATATCAGGAGCTTCTCGTCGTCAAGAAATGGATCACAGTGGGTTTTGCAATAATGATGTGCCGAGCCTCCTCTGACGTAGTAATGACAGGACAACGAGGAACATGTGTCGGATAGCGAACTTCTAGCAGTTATCTTTACCAGACCTGTTGCTACATGCCTGAAGAACGTCAGTCGACGTCTCTCTGACGTCAGCCGACACGATGAAGCCCTTCTGGCGGCGTCTGAAGCCGTCGAAATGTATCGGCATCTTGTGGCCAGGGAGGCAAATCAACGTTCGAGGTCCCGTTTGACGAACGGACTTCGTCGCCTGGCGCAGTGCTACTCTGCGGTGGGCAGCCGCCAGGAGGCTCTGGATACCATGAGCGAATGTGTCGACGTATGGCGTGGGCTCGAAAAAGGCGGCTTTCCCGTACCCTGCCACGACTTTGCCCAGGCCCTTCGAAACCTGTCCAATTGCTACGCGGATTTAGTAAAGATGGACGACGCTCTGCGGACGATTGAAGAAGCGATCAAGGTCGCATCAAAAGCAAGGTCCGGCTCGACACCAGAGGAGATCAAAGAGGCCAACACCTGGGCAGCATGTTTCCACTCTTACACCAATCACTTGTCCGTCGTTGGGAAAAACGAGGAAGCCCTTACTAGCATTTGGAAGGCCGTCGACATTCGCAGGGAGATCGTGACGAAATCCGATAACGTGAATTGTCTAGAAGAGTTGGCAACTTCCCTCGAGAGTCTCGCCGTCCAGCTCGGGGCCGATAGCGAGGCTGCAGTCGGAGTCAGCGAACAGGCTGTTGGAATGAGACGCTTCTTATCAGACGGGAGGCCAACAGCGTACACTCCTCGAGCTGAGCTTGCCCGTGGGCTCAACAACTACTCAAATCACCTTGATCGACTGGGGGAGTTCCAAAAAGCGCTCACTGCGATCACAGAAGCTGTTGCGATTGGTCGCGGCCTGATTGTTGAAAACCCTATCCCTTTCGACCCCGACCTGGCTATCCTACTCAGCAACTACTCCAACTGTCTCACTAATCAAGACAGACATCAAGAGGCTTTGGACGTTATGCTTGAGGCTGTAGAGATCCATCGGAAGATGGCGAGCAGGTATCCCGAGATCTATGAAGAGAACCTGGCGACTGCTCTTCGTACACTAGGGCGTTGTTACTCTACCATGGGCAATCTTAAGGACATGGCGTCGGCCAGCATTCGAGAGTCCAAGGAGGTAGCAGAAAGAGTCGCCTCAAGGAGTCCAGCAGCCAACAACACCAAAGTTGGAGCTGAGGACGATAAGATCGACATCGTCCAGAGCACGCGTCACCCACGGAATCGAAAACGAATGTTGCCTTTGTCGGCGTTGCAACAGGACCCGGACGCCTCGCAGGAGCGTTTGCGGCAGCTTGCACATTCACTTCTCAAGCAAATGCATGCCATGTTCCCCGACGAAAGTCCTCGTAAAACAGCATGACGACTCTTATTTGCTTTTTGTACTGTTGGGAGCAATAGAATGGCATTTGGTAGTGCTCCAACTTTATTTATTTTTGGGATGTGGTTTTGGAGCGAAAAGCTTCGGATGATTATATATTGTACCAAATGTCGGTTAAATTATTTAGCGAACATCTTATCTCTTTCTCCTTCAGTTTCTGGTTCTTTCCTGTCCATCGACTTCGTCTAGGCACTCAACTCTGACCGATTCCTCGTATACGAAAGTTCCTATCGTACAAAAGCCAAAATTATGCAGAGATCGAGCCCTTCCTGCGGTCAAAGATCTCTGTCGACCGTCGGAACTTCAGAATCCTTCTGAAAGGGGAATCCTCTGGCATAGTGCTGGTACAATCATATCAGATTGACTGGTTTAATGTGACGGCGTGAAACGATAATAAAAGGTGTGTTACGATCGAGGCAAACTTACGCTCCCACCCCCATGTCCCTTCTCCCCACAGATCCTGCTGCAGGCAGAATCACTCCGGAGTCGGGATCTGACGATGTCTGTCGCCCAGAGCACTGTTTTCACGCATTCGATGCTCTCTATTGTGCTCTCACCAAAGCCGAGCCGATAGAGCCAGCTTTTCCCAACGGAAAGTAGTGAGTTCTTGTCTTACGACACCTTGGAAGGTTTCATTGACCTCGGGCTCAGTCCACTGTTCGTTACATGGAACACTCGTTCATCTCGCCCAGGGCGGGCACCACGTCTGAGAGGCTGCATTGGCAGCTTTGAGGCACTTTCACTGTGGGACGGCGTTCCAGAGTACGCTCTCGTTAGCGCATTTAAAGACTCGCGTTTCAGGAAGATCGACAAGTCCGAGCTGGAGTCGTTGGAATGCCAGTAGGCTACTTTCCTATTCTGACCGTCGTTTAGACTTCTAATCAACCTCAGGGTCTCTCTACTTACCGACTTCGAGGACGCCACTTCTTACCTGGACTGGACCGTCGGTGTCCATGGCATCTACATCACTTTCTCTCATCCGTCCTTGTTGCAGAGCAACAGCGCCTCCGAAGCACCCTCCCCGCTGTCCTCTTCACCATATCTACCTCGTCTGACGTCCAAGCAGACCTTTACTGCGACATACCTGCCCGACGTGATCCCCGAGCAGGGCTGGGATAAAATCGAGGCAGTCGACAGTGCGATCAACAAGGCGGGCTGGTCTGGGCGCATCACTGAAGACCTCCGCCGCAGCGTCAAGTTGCGTAGATACCAGAGCAAGACGTGCACTGTGGGTTGGGATGAATATCTCCAGTGGCGCGAGTCCCAGACGACAGCATAGAAATGGGACGGACACTCACTACCATTCCACTCACAAGGCAATGTACCATAGAATCTGTAAACGACAAGCGTGTTTTTGAACCAGAGCCACCTTCAGCCTTCATGAAGTGAATCCTCTCCAGAGTCGACGCAGGATAGGTTGAGGATATGTCATTACTGTATACAGATTTGATTAGGTATTAGATATTACCCTAAATATGTACCATCCCCCTACTCTCTCCAGAAACCACTAGCTCCTACGGAGGAAAAAGTGATACCTTCAACTTGCGTAACCGATTGTCGTTTGCTCCCAAAGAGCCCTCAAACCTCTCCTCCAACCGTTTCCATGCAGTACGCACGACCTCAACATCGTTTCCACTAGCAGTCTGGAAAGCCGAAATGATCCAATAGAACGTTGACACTCCAAGCTCCACGTCCGAAGGCATGCTGATGAACAGGTCAAATAGCTGCTGGAGATTATTCAGCATCCAGTCTTCCTCCATAGACTTCGTGTCAACGAGGGACAAAGGGGAAGCCCGGGCCTTTGACGGGTTCGTGGCATGCCGGCGAAAGGCGAGAAAGAGTGCTCGGAAGATAGCGGTCGTCGCTTGATAGGGTGCAGGTTTGGGCAAGCCGTCTGCGTCGGGGATGAGTGGAGCGCCGAGTTCAGTGTTCAACGCGGTCAGCATGTCGGTGAATATAGTGAGAGAAGCGGAAAGGTGTCCGTGATATGCCATGCTCTGGATCATGCACGTGTAAGTGACTTCGTTGGGAACGAGATGGTCAGGCACTACGATGAACTCCTCGATCTTGAGCTGGTGGCGGTACCGTTCCAAACGCTCGACCTCTTCTTCGCCACTTTCGGCATCCGGCTTCAGGTTATATCTGAGTAGACGATAGACCATCATCATAACGTCCAGGCGCTTGCTGTTGCTATACGCCTGCAGCAGCGCATTGATGCCGTCCAACCCAAGCTCCATCCTATCCCGCTCGAGCCTCAGCAGCGTCGACCTTACAGAGCTCAGCTGTCGGGTGGCCGAAAAATACGACATCAGCGCCAGATGTGTGAACCTGTTCGGTGGTAACCCAGATCGTTCAAGGAGCGACCTCGCATGGCGCAAACATTTGGAGTCCTGCGACCTCGCAGCAATCCCAATCAACGTCGTATACGTATAGATATCCGGCTCCACAGGTTCCGCCGTGGTGCCCACATCTCCCCCATCACTTCCATACCCATGATCGAGCTCAATCGTAGTCCCAGGCGCACGCCCCTTCGTCATATCGCGATATATCCCAAGCGCAGTCTCGTAATGCCTTACGGTGGTCTTCCGCAACCCGCAACCTGCGGCGTTGAGGAGGGCATTCCACTCGTGGAGATGTATGGTCCCACCCTCGGCCCTAATCCGTTGGAGCAAGGTCAACATATTCGCATAGACGGCGTATGTTTTTGGGCGCTGCTTAGAGAAAATGCGCACAGTGCGATGGAGGGCAGCTATGGGCACAGGCAAGCTGTGCTCAACAAGAGAGGTATAGGAAATCCACGCGTCCTCGGCCGAGGATGATTCGTGAAGTGTTAGGAGCCAAGAGCGGTGGGCACGCTCGAGATCGGTGGTGGGTGATGGTAATGAGGGCATGCGTATCAGTTTAACAGGAGGAGGCTGCCACGCGACGCCAACATGATGAGGAGTACGTTTTGTGGTAATATATAGTTTTTCTGTCCGTTGTGGGTTGGATTTGGGAGGTTCGATCGTGGATTGGGGGCCGACAGGAGTCGCTGGAGATTTTGTGAGAGGTATAGCCTGTCCCTCGGCAACTGAAATCTTCCTGCGAGTTGGTTTTTTGGGAGAACTTTGTATGGATTGATCGCCGGAAGCCATCTGTGCATTGGGAACAGGTCCATCGTCCACACATTCGGGATTGGGCTGCGTCTTCTGTAGATGAGGTGATCGGGGGACGAAAGCGGCACGGGGCATTGATTTGAGATGTTGCCTTTGAGAAATGCGTCGCATCCGCTGTAGAGGATCCTTGCCCTCTTTGCGGGCAGCATCTCGGCCAACATAACCAGAAGGCCGATGATTCCGCACAACAGGGCTGGGCAGCACGAAAACAGGAGTTTTGACGTCTATGTGGCAAACTTTCGACGTCAACGGTGGGCCGCCATGCGGTGTGCCCCCTAGATTTATCCTTCCAGTGTGTGTGCTGGCATAGGTTATCCCAGCTGCCTGGCCGGAGCCTTGGCCGCCTGCTTCGTCGCCTGACGTGCCTCCTTGCATCTTGGGTTCCGTTCGTCTGCTCCCGGACAGCTCTGCGACGTTTCCGTCGACCGGGGCTGCGCTCTGGGTGGGCCTTAGAGCAGTCGTCTTCTGCGAGTACATAGCTCGAATTAGCATGGCACGACATTCCTGTGATTGAGCTGGCCAGCATCCCAGCGAGGACGCTCTGAGCATAAGCAGTCATCCTATAAAGATAAAGCTAAGCTTAGAGAAGGATTAGAGGAGAACCATGGCGTACCGCGACTTGCACTGAACCTAACGACAAATGTTACGCCTGCGACGCGTCCAGGACTCTTGTACCAGTATTCAGAACAATTTCAAAAAATTGTCCAGTTGGCAAGGTTTTCCCAGGCTTCGTTCCGATCACCACCAATCGGTTGAATCACGAAAGGCCTGTATTCAATCTTGGTTGTTCCTTCCCAAGGTTCAAATTCACTTCACACAAGTTCATTGTAACAGGCGTGGGGGCTTATGTATTGGTATGTACATAGCATAGTGTGACAATATATGGCATGGCATGACGAGTGAGAGAAAACGCAGGTTAAGACAATCAAGCCCGGGCCTTGAGCGTTCCCAAGAACGCAGCCTTTTCTTCGAATGTTTGGAAAGATCCGTGCTGTAATAAGTATCATGTCAATACAAGTTACCGCCAGGAACAAGATAAAGATACATACACCGAACTTCGACGACGTATCGATGAATTTAAGCTGGACCTTCTCCAAATCCCTGCGGGAAGTGTGGACCATAAGAGATTTGCGGATGGTGATGACACGCTTCTTTGTGCCGGGGATGGATCCCTTGAGCATGAGGAAGTCGTTCTTGACGATACCGTAATGGGGGAAGCCACCCATGGGTGTGATGGCCTTCTTGGTGATGTCGGACTCGGTCGAAGCGTTAGCCTCGTCAGTGCCGGCACCGATGCGGTAGATCTTCTTGTTGAGCTCGGTACGGTGATGGTAACCGTCTATTTAAAAAAGTGGACATTAGTTCTGAAAAGACACAACAAGTAGCAAGACACGTACTTTGACCGGCGCGAGCAACAGAGAACATGACATTGGAAGGATGCCATGCACCGATACAAGCAACCTTGCGGAGACCCTTGTGCGTCTTCCTGGGAAGCTTCTTGGTGCCCCAACGGTGAGTGACACCCTCAAATCCGTGACCCTTGGTGACGGCAATGACATCGACAACTTCATCCTGCTCGAAGAGCGAGCCAACCTCCACGGGCTTCTCGAAGAGACCGTGCGAGAACTCGACCTTGTCGGCGATGGAGCCACCGTTGACCTGGATCTCCATAAGATGGGCCTTCTTCTGGGTGAGGCCAGTCTTGCGGATCTGGGTGTGGGCGAGGACACGGACGACAGTGCAGTATTTGCGGATGCGCTCGAGCTCGCGGGCAACGGACTTGCCGCCATCCTCAGCGTGCTTCTTGGCATAGCGGGTGAATGCCTTCTTCTTCGAGCGGTACCAGTTCTTGTAGAAGCGACGCTTGATCTCATCGGAGAGATGGGACGCCCAGACGGTGGTGAGTGTGCGGAGGCCACGGGGAGTCTCAACGTATCCAACAACACCGACGACAATGAGAGGGGGAGTTTCGATGATGGTAACGGCCTCGACAACTTCACGCTTGTGCATCTCTGAAAAAAAACCAAATCAGCTCCGATCTTTTCAAAAACGATTCTAGAAACGCACTAGAGCCAGGACGGTCAAGGTCACGGACAACGTGGGTCATGCCAGCCTTGTAACCCATGGTGGCGGTCAAGTGCACGGGCTTCTTGGGGTCATCCTGGAGCCAAAATTTCAACGATCTCCATTTTCTCCCATCAATTGTCCACGTACCTTGGGGAAGGACTTAACCTTTCCACGGTGACGGGCGGCCCTCTTTTTGGGGAGGAAGCCAAGAGAGCCATGACGGGGCGCTTCGTACTAGAAATTTGACAAGAGCCTTAATTTTTGGGCAGAAAAAGAATACACGAGCTCCCTACGAACCTTACGGTGACTAGAGCAAATGTCAGTGAGACGATCATAGGTTCGATACTGAGAAATACTCACCTCATCTTGAGGGATCTTGAGGGGGGCGAGGGTAATGTCGGGCGACGTAAATTTCGATCTCTCTCGCAGGCCACTCGGCAATTCCCGGCGGTGGCTGTTGGTACTGTACAGCTGATCTCAAGTTTCCAGATTTGTGTGATCGGTCCTCGTTTGGTAATTTTGTTTCCCGTTTTGGCACGACGAACTTCATTCAAACTGCGTTTCTTGAACTTTTCAAAGCTTGTAAGCAACTTGTGAGTATGTGTCTTCTTCATAAATTTGATCACCACGGCGTTCTCATTACCGCAAGATACTAATAATATTTCTTTGTATCGCCCTCTTGATCAACAACCCTTTCCGCGCCTTGCGCAATGCCTCCATCCCTTTATAATCATAGATAGATTGGTCGTACAGGTCGAGCTGTTTCAGTTGAGGAGCAAGTTTCGGTGTTTCTTTCAGTTTCTTCAAAAAGGCGTCTTTGACGGCCCCATGAGATTTGTCGTGGCCCGTAATTCGCAGCTTCTCCAAGCTTGGCAAAAGTTCGCAGCACTTGAGCAGTGTCGCGTCGTTGATGTTTAAAGCCGCATCCAAGCTCAGGACGCGAAGGCGTCGACACGCTGTAACCAGTGACACGACGCCTTCGTTGGTGATGCTTCCGCCTTCACCAGTATCCGAATCGCCTAGCGAGAGCGACCTCAGCGACGCGGCCAGGGCCGGCCAGGGACGCGCAGCAATTGCCAGCAGATGTTTGTCCTCGACGTTGAAGTTCGCTCCGAAATGGATGCTCTGGATTCCTGGGGTGTCGAGGAGCGCTTCATCCCAATCCGCCTCGTTTCTGCTGTCGAAGGAGAGACTCTGTGCGGAACCAAAGATGGGGGGCTCGTATGGAGTATAACCGCCGCTCCTTCCGCCACGACCTCCGCGCCCGCCACCTGCGCCTCGTCCTCCGCGCGCCCTGCTTCCACTGGTCTCGTTGGCACTTGCACGACGCGTTGCACCAGCTTGGCTTGACCCTGACACATATGTCAGCTTCTTCATATCGCCAGTGCCACTGTCACGTTCATAAATAAAACGTACTTTCAACAGGCATCTCAATAATATGTCTCTTTTGTAACGGAAGAGTACCTTCGACGTTCGTGCGAAGGCTTGCAGTGAGGGTTGGAGACAAGCTCGTGTTACTATTCGCGTCTCAAGGTAAGCCCTGACCCACGTGTCAGTATGACCACCTCCCGTTTGATTTCCTGTCGTCGGTTACATCTACAGGCAACTATTCCGAACTTGAAATGGCCTCAGATATCGATACCGACCATCTTGCCTCCCATATATGTAAAAAGTACCTCGCAATCGCCAGTCGACTTTGCCCTCATACTATCCCCCATTGTTCGGCCCACCTTAATCGCCAACGTTCTCCTCGCCTTCGACAGTGCCTCCACACCATTCTCAGACTGGTCGTACAAAACGAGCTCTTTCAACTGAGGCGCGAGTTCTTGGCTTGTCTTCAGTTTCTTCAAGGATGTGCCTGTGACAGCTCCAGTAACTCTATCGTGCCCCGTAATTCGTAGCCGCTCCAGGCTGGGGCATGCTTCGCAGCACTTGAGAAGAGTCGCGTCATTTATCTTGATCGCTGCATCCAAAGTGAGCACGCGGAGGTGCGGGCACGCTGTAACCAGCGACACGACACCAGCGTTGGTGATGCTCCCGCCAGTGCCAGTATCCGCGTCACCCAGAGAAAGGGACTTCAGCGACGCACCCAGCGCAGGGCGCACAGCAATTGCCAGCAGATGTTCGTCCTTAACGCTAAAATCTCCTCCAAAACGAATGCTCTCGATGCCTGGGGTGTCGAGGAGTGCTTCATTCCAATCGGCCCCGTTTCTGCTATCAAATGCCAGACTCTGTGTGGGTCCGAAGACGGGGGCCTCGTATGGAATGTATCCGACTCGCCTTCCACCGTGACCGCCGCGCCCCCCGCTACCTCGTCCGCCACGTCCGCCTCGCCCTCCGCCCCCTGCACGTCCTCCGCGCGCCCGGCCGCTGCCGCTCCCACTGGCCGCGCCACTTGCACGACACGCAGCACCACCTCGGGTTGACCCTGACACATATATCAGCCCACCGATAATTGCTACCTTAGAAATAACTCGCACTGTCAACAGGTATGTCTTCAAGATTCGAGCTTCTTGTTTTGAATCGCAAAGTGTTTGCATGGTGGAGGTTCGATATAAGATCGCGATCGCTGTCTCGGGTGAGCCCCAGCCCACGTGCCATCGTATAAACCGCCTCCTGAGTACCTTAGCCAAGTCATTGTCGTCCGGTAATTTACAGATGGGTAGGATGCGCTGTTCCGTCATGTTATATATTGCTGCTCAGAGCTTGATTTCGCACCGTCCTTGTCAGTTACAACCCTCCATATTTCTCGTCGTGCGTCGGATGAGCCTTACATAACCACGCAACACATTGGGCCCGGGCCCATTCTCCTTCACTGTGGCGGCGGGCATCCTCCACCTCCCCATCCGCCTCCTCCACCCCACCCAGGTCCAGGACCCGGCCCATCGGCCCTCCATGGAATCCCCCCACACCGCGCCTGGTCCCCACCTCCCTCCTCCACGGCTTGGATGTCCCCCGAAGCCTCCTCCTCTTCCGTATCCACCGCCCGGCCCGCCGCCTCTGCATCTACCTGTGGGTCCTGGCCAGCTTCAAGATATTGTTGAGGAGCTCGTACTGCGCATTTACAATTTGTTCAAGCTTCAAGAGTCATTGATGGTGTCGAGCCAATTGGCCTCTACCCCGAAGTTGGACACAAATTAGCGTCCTGAGTTTGTGTTCAAGGGTGTTCAAACGTTCAAGGGTGGCCGTTATGACAGTGCGGTGTGCGTTTCTTTTCCCATAATTACCAATACCAATGGCCGTAGTTCATATGTGAGATGTCTGAGAATTCGATCCGGCGGAATGAAGATTTGCGGATGGAGGTCACCATTACCTCGTTATCATCCTCACCCTCTAAAATACCAAATTTCCCATCCATCCATGATAGCACCTTGGAGAAGGAGGGAGAGATGTATAGGTCCTAGAACGCGTCGAGTCGATTCTTGAAATTGTCATCTCGTGATGTATCATGGACTGTCACGAGTTATCGGAACACCGGCTCGTTCAAATCCCACTACTGTGCTAACTTCGAAATCTCTCATGAAGCTGAACGTTGAACCTTAATGTCGTCTTTCGCCACCCACTATGACCCAAACGCGCCAAGTGAACAACCAGTTGCTCTACCTTCTGCGCCTCTCCTCGTCCTCAGCGAAACAGAACTCCTCCAGGCTCCCTTGACGCGTCGTGGAACAGGCCCCGGTATCGTTCTCGTCCTGCCTCATTTCGAGGATCTCGACATCAGGAAGGAAGGGGAAAAACCTCTTGATCCAGAGCCTACCCAGAAATGGGCAGAGGAGGGCTTTGCTGTGGCGGCTATCTCTCCAAATTCGTCCGATAAGGGTTGGTCATTTGAACAGTCGTTCAAGAGGGCCACGGACGCTCTACTGGGCTTGAAAGGGCTTGATACCCGCGATAAGTTTGCCGTCGTAGGTATATGAGCACTTCCGTGTTTCTTCGATATCTTCTTAGTATGATCTCCAGTATATGACCCAAAGCTTGTCGACCCGATCGTTCCAGTCCTGATCGCAGACCACCGCGTCGTTTCTCTCGTGGTTTATGGAGCCAACCCGTCTGACGGATCCTTGGCTATCCCAAGTCTGGTTCACCTTCACGCGGGCAATAAACCCGACGCGTCTTCCTCATATGGGACTTCTCATCTATATAGCAGCCCTTCGCCACACTTTGTCCTACCGCAAGTCGCTGGGTACGATCCAGGAAATGCAGCCATCGCTCACAGTCGGTCTCTTGTCTTCTTAAGGAAGTTCTTGGGCGGTCCCACTTTTGACCTCGAAGCCATCTGGGAGGAGCACACTTATTTCGAATTTGTGGATAGAAGTGTTGCAAAGACGATGGGGACGATGGTGGTCTGTCTGTTTCGACCCATACCGCTGAGCGATCCTCACGTATGAATGACCAGGCCGAACCATATGTCAATCATGTCCCAACTGCAAGTTAGACTCCTCTGCATAAACGAGGTCGAGGTAGCTCATTCAGCTTTAGATGACAGGTGGCGTTGGACGTGAAAATCTCACTGCCTTCTACCGCGACCATTTTATCTTCTCGTTAGTATCGACTTCAGCCAAGTCTTGATCTACCCACTATGCTAATACTCTTGCATAGAAACACACCGGATGCTGCTATGCAGACAATATCACGAACAGTTGGTCCAGACCGCGTCGTCGGTACGTGCTACGCACCAGTCCTCAAATCAATGATTACATTCAAACCACAACCTCGTCCGTTTTCCAGACGAATTCATCTACAGCTTTACACATGACCGGACAGTGGACTGGCTACTCCCGGGCGTCCCTCCCAGCGGCAAGAAGCTCACCATACCCATGATGGCAGTGGTGAACATCCGAGGGGATCGCCTCTACAACGGTACGCCCCCTTATACAATTATCATGTCTTCTCTCCATTCGAACATCGATATCTTTTAAGAGCATATCTGGTGGGATCAAGCTACGGCCCTTCGTCAAGCCGGCATCCTGCCCACACACCTCCCTTATCCCACCCCGGAGGGGATCAAGAGCCTTCGCTTACCAGTGACAGGGGCCGAGAGCGCAGCGATGCTCGTAGACGAAGCGAGCGGGAAGAGTAACGAGATGTTCGGGAATGACTGGGGCCTCTATGACTAACTACCTCTCACCTCTCACCAATTTACAGAAATGTACTTTTACCAGCATATACATATATACTACCTCTGTGCCTTTCAATCCTGCAGAACAAAGGTCCAGGTCCGAGATAACCTTACGCTCACACGATGCCCAAAACCCAAAACCCAAACCCGACAAGCTTCCTGCCTAAAACACCGACGCACACGATCCACGCCTGCGAAGCCTCGAAGCTCAGCCTTCTGCAAGCCCCCGGCCACTGCAGCTTCGCTTCAAATGCTCGCGGTACACGTAGACCGTAGACGAGAACATCTACCATCATCCAATCGCCACAGCCGCGTCTTGATCCACACGCGAAGTGGCGTCAGGGGGAGTCAGCTGCTTCGCGGGTATCGTACCGCTGGCCAGGAGCGACTCGCAGGAGGATAACGATGTGAGGCCTACGGGCCTGGGCGTGGCCCGATCCTGCGCCGCTTTTGCGGTGGATGGATGTGTGCTTTGCATACAAGGCCATTCCATTTCCTCATCGACTTTGGGCTCAACGAGCAGACCTGAGGTCGATTCTAGTCACTCCCGGGCCCGGGGCACGATTGTTCAATGACCCGAAGTCTGCCTAAGATCATCCAGAACAAGAATGATCCAACTGAGAATGAATAGATTGGTATAAAATCAGGACATGTCTACATCTTGGTCTACAGCCTCACGGGGTGCGCCTCTCACAACTGAGTTGACGAGCTCCCTCCTGATCTCGGTACTGATCTGTGGGTGCGGTGTCGCGCGAATGACGTCCAGCAGCGCGTCTTTCTGGTCAGGTGTCAAATCCGACGCATACCTACAATATCAATAGATCAGAGATCAGGTCCCGACGGAAGATTCAATAAAACAAAACGTACCGTTGGGCGAAAACGAGAAGGCTCTGGTGCCACAGCACGGGCAGCTTATCAGCCTCGCCGCGTGACTTGGCCTTGTAGCTGTTCGAGAGGCGTATGAAGTGGAAGACGAGGGCGTCAACGACTTTGTACGGGAGCTCGAATTTTTTGTCGACCAGGACCCGAATAAACAGGGAATTGGGACCTGCCGAGGAGGGAGGAGGGTCAATTAGCCGTATGGAGAGGACGGGAAGTTTGGCACGTACCGGAGTAATCCATCTCTGCGATGCGGAGCAGGGCAGCGGAGGCATGGAGGACAGGAATCTTGGTCCTAGCCAGGATAGATGCCACTATCGCCGCTTCTTTCAGCGAGCATGCTTGCTGTTCATCTCACGTCAATTTCGCGGCGTTACATAAATGAAAAGAAACGAGGACATACATCCAACATAGGGAAGATAATGCCCTTGAAGAACGCGCCGGGTTTGTACAGCGCCCGCTTTAAACATTCATAATACTGGACGTTGAGCTTCTTGTTGTCCTGGATATCTTCACGGATGGCATCGAGAAGCACGACGCTCAGGAACAGCTGCGCCTGTTGGGGCTTCATGCTTGAGATGAAAATTCTAGTGGCTGCACGGCAGGCATGGGGCGACCAGTTTTCGGGGCTCGTGAGGGCGAGCATACGCGCCCAAGCGGGGAGGGTGGGTATCACTTTGAAGATTTTTGGGAGGGGTCCGGACTTGTATTTGTGGAGGAACATGCCAAGTCTAGAGCAGCCTCAGTAACAAGAGATTTCAAAGTCTATAGGTTGTACTGACTTTGTGTAGGCCTCGACAACCTTTGGATCAATTCCCAGAGCGGGATCTGGTTTTTCGCGGTCTGGCAGGTAATATTATAGATCTTTCAGCTTGGACGAAGTAAAGAACTTACCTTGTTGGACCTTTTGTATCACAGCAGCGCCTCCTCTCTCCCCTTCCTCTATCTTGGAGAAGATAATGTCTGCAAGAGTCCGACGTTCCCCAGAATTTGAAGGGAGAAGAGCATCCAGGGTGTCCATATCACCTGCATCTATTTCCTGGATTTGAAGTGAATTTCATGGAAAATTCGTTATTGAAGCATACTCACGAATATCTCCTCTACATCTTCACCAACATCGGACATATTTTCATCGTCTTCGTCGTCATCTGAGTTGTCGTCGTCCCGGATCGCGTGTGTTCTCGGTCCTGAACTAGATGCAGCCAAAGGTTCATCCTCGGGCATCTCCAGCTCATCTTGTTGAGCTCGGGCCAATTCAAAGATACGCTGAGAAGTCTTGGGATCTAAGATCACCTATCGTACACGACTAAAGTGAGGCAGTTGCATGGCTAAGAGATATGATCACGTACTTCCGGGTTTTCATCTTCGCCGGTGCTTTTCCTGGACTTTTTACGCTTTCCCGGCTGAGAAATGCGGCCATATTTCGCCTGAACCTCGTCCTCGTCAAGCTGGGCGAGGAGAGGATCGTGCCTGGATTTGCTGGATTTTGCAGTTGCTCGAGGCATGGTTGATCGAAGAACCAAAAAATTTCGGAGGCAGATCGGGAGTCGGAATTATCAATGCCTAATAATTATAAAATCGACCAACTCGGTTCAGGGGTTTGGCAGTATTCCGTCCGTCAGTCTGGTCTTAAATTTATACCGCTCGTCCTTTCATTTCCTCTCTTTCTCTCTAACCACCATGTCCCATTCCCCTGTCAGTGAATCGTCCAACGGATCTTCAGTCTCTTACCATCCTCCTGCTCACGCTTTTTATGACCAGATCACCACTCTCGACAAGAACGGCGACGAGATCACCACTGTGGGCTTCAATCGATTTGGCTTCGATAGCGAGGTCCCACTCGACGTTCTTCGTTCTCTCTATTTGCGCTCTCACTATGTCGTATCTGCCAACAACATCAGCGATGTCAACGACTTAGATTCAGAGGCCGCAGAGACAATACACGCAAAGTTCCTCCAGGGCCACGCTGCATACCAGTCAAAATCCATCTTTCACCCCGACACCCAGTCAATCTCGTACACGACACTGTCTCGATTCCCGCCAGTCAAGCTTTTGCCGCCCAATCTTCGAAAACGCGTCCTCGTAACTGGTGGCGCCGGCTTTGTCGGATCTCACCTTGTTGACCGTCTAATGCTCCTCGGGCATGAAGTCACCGTCCTCGACAACTTCTTCACTGGCTCCAAAACAACCGTCAACCACTGGATTGGCCATCCCAATTTCGAGATGGTCCGCCATGATGTCGTTGAACCCTTCATGATTGAATGTGACCGTGCGTGCCTTAATCAATCTTCCAACAACATCCGTTTCAACCGTATTCAGAAATCTACCACCTCGCTTGCCCCGCGTCCCCGCCGCACTATCAGTTCAATGCTGTCAAGACTATCAAAACGTCTTTCATGGGAACTTTGAACATGCTCGGTCTCGCGAAACGCACAAAGGCCCGTTTCCTGATCAGCAGCACATCCGGTGAGCAACGGTTATCTTCTCTTTTTGGCTTCAACGAACAAATGGGGCATATCTCAGAGGTCTATGGTGATCCTGAAGTCCATCCTCAAACCGAGGAATAGTGCGTTGTCCAACATTCATCTAAATTGATCCCGAACCTAATGAAATGTCAAGTTGGGGCCATGTCAACCCCATCGGACCGAGGGCGTGTTATGATGAAGGGAAACGAGTTGCCGAGACGTTGACGTACGGATTCCAACGACAGGACGGCGTTGACGTGCGTGTTGCACGTATCTTCAACACTTATGGCCCTCGCAGTACGTGTCTTTTCTCTACACGGTACTTGCACCACCTTACCTCGTTCCGTATCCAGTGAACCCCTACGATGGACGCGTCGTTTCTAACTTTATTGTACAGGCACTCAAGGGTGAAGATATGACCGTTTATGGCGACGGCACACAGACGCGTTCCTTCCAATACGTGCACGACCTCATCGACGGTCTGATCGCACTCATGAACTCCGACGAATCGCGTCCCGTCAACATCGGCAACGGCGACGAGTTCACGATTGGCGAATTCGCAGAGCTCGTCCGTGATATCGTGGAGAAGGTCCAAGACCAGGATGGGGATGTCCGCAAGCGCCGCGTCAACATCGTATACAAGACCATCCCTACCGATGACCCGCAAAAGAGGCGCCCCGACACCACACGCGCCAAGGAGTCCCTCGGATGGCAGCCCAGGTGGACTGTCCGCATGGGTCTTGAAGAGATGGTCAGGTACTACAAGGCCAAGATGGCGGAAGGCAGTATCTAGCCTCATGCTTGCCCATCGACCCTCTTTCACTCTAGACGAGTTTATCTCGATTATTCCTTCTGACGTTTTCCTGATATCAATTGTTACGCTAGGCTCCTTTAGTATCCAAATGCTTGTGTCTGTTTTCAAGGGTTTTCTTCTTGCTCCCCACTCTAGATTGACAAGGACCATACCAGTGCCAGAACAGACTATTAGTACTCTACAGAATAGTACCACCTTGTATACAAGTTTAGCTGAGATTATCAGTCCTCTCGGACCGTGAAGATAGCGGGAGGATGTCCCAGCGGGCATCATGTAAATCGATTAAGAATCGCATGTGTGAGCGGCCATAGCGAGTAAGGGCTATATGATATTACAAAAAGTAATACAGTAGGTAAATATATGCCTTGGATGGATTGTTACAATTGAATCAAGTGTATAAGTTAAATCCTCCAAATGGCGCAGGGTAAGTTGGGCCTAGATAAAACAACAAATGTTCTGGCAGGAAAATCAGCCAGCAGGGGTATATGATACAGTCCTTTATACAGCAAGCCGCTGGAGTTGGGAGGATGGTGCCGCCGATGTGACGACCCTCGCCATTGAACCCTTAATGACTTGTTTTTCCACAGCGTTAGAGTTATAATTGGCACGCCGCAATCGCGGGTCGGTCGTGCGCTCCTGGGGTGACAGTGGCTTCTTCTCGCTTTCTCTAGGGTATTCAACCGGAAGGAATGTATTTCCTATTCACTATATGAGGCTTGGTTTATCCGGGATGCGTGCAAACAGCGTACCTGCAATCGACAGCCCGTTCTCGCTCGTAAACCAGTGCTCTGTCCTTCTATCGGAATATCTAGTTACAAGGGTCCCGTTAGTATCTGCACATGAGAAGTGCAGGGCAAATCTTACTTTCTGGCTGGGCGACCATCCGGGCCCAGGGGAGAGAACGCCGTGAAGATTCCTTTACGATATTGCTTCAGGGCTTCGGTCTGTTTGTCAACGACGGCCTGCGACAGACAGCAGAATGACAGGGACGATGTCGGATCTCGGGAGGCGATGGTAGGATCCCCTATCATCTCCGCCAGGGTGACCAGCGCAGTCTTCATCCGCTTACTCTGGTCAGTTTCTGGCGGAGCTAGCTTTGACTCTGTATGTGGTAGTCGTCCAATAAAATCCGTAAATACTTTGTGCAGTATCGACGCATTTTGCGGGATAATGCTAACACTGCCCCGAGCACCTGTGTGGACATATCAATGGAAAGCTAAAGTCGGGTGCCAATGGAATATAACCTTTGATTGTGAACGGAAAGGCACCACCTGCGGAATTTACTAACTTCGACGCTAGCGCTTCTGCAAACTTTCTCGGGCATGTTTCGTTGTGTTCACCCTATAACGGAGTTTGAGGATGGGGCAACGCGTGATGAGAACTGGTACTGACATGTACAAGTAGGACGGGCTGAGTGATATTGGCAAGGACATCACCCTTCAATGGTACTCTCTAGTTCAGGAAAAGTGAGAAGCCAAAAACAGTGCAAGGTTGATCCAACATACATTCATCAAAACCGCTTGTGTCTCAGCCACGCGCAGCATCCGCATTGGCGGCATACTGGTTTCCCAAAAAGCGATGAGCTGTATCACAGGTAAATATCAGCCAACTCCAACAAACTCCACACGAACATCGTCTTGGAGATCTGGGTCACAGTTCTGAAATAATATGTCAACGCGTTCCCCATATGTCGAACTTTGATGATCTACCTTGCCAACTATAAATCCGACAGCTTCTTTTGCAACATGCTCAAACGCTTCCAGGTCTTCTGCGTGCCGCCAACTATGTAGGAGCTCATCGTATGCCGTGAGAACCCAATCAAGTCTACAAATACAATTGTTAGGAATACATTTTGAGTAGCGAATCTCTACAACTCACTCGGTGGGGGCCGGGACATTGCAAAGCGTAAGGCTCAAACATAGTTCGGGGAACCTGTGTAGTCTCTTGAGCACGTCCAGAAAACGACGAAAATATAGCTTTGAGACACGTACAGGAGCGCAAATCGCAGTCCACAATTTATGGATATGGCATCCAGAGCTAAGATATGACAAGGAGGTAGATGTAGCATCTATGATCATATAAGCTCGTCCAGTGTGCATCCACATGCAAATTTTACACACCTGATGACAAGTGGCCAAATCTGCCGCATCCACCCAGCTATCATGTCGACCCGTAGGTCTCGATGACGACCTCCCACACGTCCGCATATCAAACGCAATCATGTTATACTTCGATGACAGTCGCGGGTCCCCAAACTGAAGCGATAACCATGTCGAGTCGAGGAATATAGGATGTAAAACTATGATGCTTGGCTTGTCCGGATGAAATCCGCCAGCATTTCCGCGGGGGGTATTTGTGGTATAGAAGATAGACGCATAATCATCGGCGCAATGAAGGTCGATGTAGGGCATCGCAAGGGGAGGGATGCCGCCTTCAGATGCTTGCCAACGCGAGGGCGGGGAGGTGGGAGCCAAACATACCGTGCCCGCTAATAAGGACTGAAAATTGGAAAACATAAGATCTCGATTTGATTAATCAGCGGACTTCCATCAGGGCGGCATCAGGTGCGATCGCCCGACGAGGAATAGTGGGCAGTGTGTGCTCAGCACTCAGGGGCCGGTGTGACCTGGTGAAATTCTAATTCTCCGACTTGGGTGCGTCATCATTGAGAGAAGCCTCAAGTGCCACTGGCTGGCAAGCAAATTGTCATTTCCTGCCAGTGACGAGAAGTATGATATGATTCGACTGAGCAGGGTAAACTGGGCTGCAACCTAATTTGTATTTTGGATGTCAAGTATGGAGGCGGAATACATGGCACACCTCCGATCCTGGGAAACGTTCGTGGGCCCGACTAAGGTCTCGCAAGTGCCATCGGGATGCAGGGAGCGCGGTATTTTGCGACATTAAGTTCGCAGAATCCCTTCTAGAACGTCTATTACTCGCTGCTGACGCTGTTGTAAACATTTTCAGTTGATTTCGCTGTGTAGGTCGAGATGAATGGGTAAGTAATACCTCACGGTCCGCTGGTATCACAGTCGGAAACATAGTTGGTACACTGTGATTAGAAAGGATGGTTTGTTGTTTGGAGACGAGACCATCCCACGCAACAAGAACACGTTCACGATCGAACTTCTCAAGCGCTGTCTTCAAGCCATCCTGGAGCATCTACGCATACCGTTAGACCAGACCTACAAATAGTGTAGAGATGCTAACCTCAGCTTCATGTTTTGATAGACCAGGGTCTCCGATCATGTTTGCTCTATGTAGACAGGCTTAGTCGTCAATGCGATACTAGTAACCCGGGTAACTGTTCAGCATTAACGTACTTGGTTGCAGCCACTTTGACCTTTTCCTCGTACTTCCTGACTATATTACGGCGGTCTTCCCACAGTCGCCGTTCAAGATCTTCTTGTTCTTTTTTTAACTGATGCGACATGAAGTTATTAGAAAGGCATGGCTTCAGTTTGATCAACACACCTGCGTGATGACCGCAACGAGTTTAGGGTCATCGCCAAGCTGTGCGAGCAGGGGCAAGGCTTGCTGGAATGTGAGAGTCCGTGGGTCCGGAGTGTCCCGTATAGGCGGAGTATCATACAAAGTCGGAACTAGGGGCTGCAGCGGTATAGAACGAGCAATGACAGCATCAGTGGAAGTTGACGAAGATGGAGGACTTGACGGAGACTGCAATTGAGAAAGCAGGGCCGCGACAGACGAGGTCACAGGTGCCTTTGAATTGGTGGCCACTGGGGTTTCCTGCTGTTCAATTAATACTGGAGCTGGCTGGCTCTCTTGAGCCTGTGGTGCTACTGCGTCCTTCCATGCCTGCGATACACGCAGTTGGTCGAGAAGGGCTTTTACGCCAGCGGGGTCCTGATATCTGTCAGCACGCAACGACCGTTGACTAGCACAAGCTCAATAGAATCACATTGATGTTCGTGAAGTTCATGTTTTGCGTGAGCTCAGAGATTGGTGAATGTCATTGTAAGTGAGAATAGAGACGAGAGATGCAAAGTTCCCACGGCCAACTCAGCGACTTTTCGTTACGTCTTCCTGAAGGCCAATCGTTTCCAGCACAACAAGCACAAGGGTCACAATGTACAGGACCCAGGTCGCCATGATTCCACTTCCCAAGTGTCCAATAATCGCGACTAATATCAGCGAATGTTTAGAAACGGTGTACATTTCTTCCATGACAACACTCGCGCCGAAACCGCTCAAAGCGGCTGGTTTCAGGCAACATTAGACGGAAGATCCAGGAAGATCCTTGTATAGGACCCGACCCGACGCGGATCATTTCGATCGTAACGGGTCCCCCGTAGCAACCCACCAACCAGCTCCGAGAATTTTTTGTGCTGTCTGCTGTCTGTCAGATGAGAGATGCTTGGCATTCAATTCTACGATTTCAATCATACCTCGGGCCCATGCGCTTACGCCTCTTGTGTTCTTACGCGATTGTACTTACATTGCTGTGCTCACTTATGCCAGCGTAAAAATTAAGATGGATGGAGACTCATCAATCAAGATCAAATGAGGGTGCGTCAGAGATTACCCTGTCAACTCGCACCGCATCCACGATCCCGGAGGCGTTTCTCCGAGATAGCCTAGTGATAGCCCAAGCTTCCTGCTTTTCTTCCTTCGCGCCGGCATCCCTCCGCAAAATGTAGAATGGGGGCTAGGCCATCCTGGGTTAAAAGATAATGTGCAGCATTTCGAACGTCTAACCTCGGCTTATTCTATTGAGAAACCCCCGTTCCCCAGTTTAACCCCCCTTAGTCATCATGTTCTATGGAGAAACCCCGCAGGGCCGGCCGGCATATGATGGCATTCGGCCTCACACCGGAAATCATCAGTCTGAACTGACTACCCAATTGAATGAGCTGGCTCGTACCGTAGATAATTATTAATCATTTAGGACAAATATTAAAAATATGCTGGCAACTTGTCAGGAGTTGAGGTTGTCTTAGCAGATAAGAAGGATTTGACTTTGCAGATAAGGAAAATGTTTATTGAAATTGCGCAGAGAACAGAATTTATTCCCGCCTCTGTTACAGAGAATGGGCGCTGATGCTAAGTCGGTCCCACAGAGGGAGGCAACTCGATAGAACCAGCAGCTTTGGCGCGTAGATCTGCGAAGAAAGGAGAGGAGCATGTTGCGTCCGCACTTAACCCACAAGGAACGCGCCATTACGCGTCAGATG
>JABCKT010000042.1:0-106673 GCA_018858115.1 Tephrocybe rancida
TTTATCTGGGCCTTGAATCATGATTTGTCAAGATCATCTGATCTAGGCATATCATGGACCTACAGATTTTCCTGATGATAGGACTCTGAGTCAGTGCTTTGTTGTCCCGCCCGCCCACGAGACATAATCAATATCTGCCTAAACATACGTAATGCCGCTGCCAGTGACTGGATATAAAGCAGTAGCTAGTTAACCAAAGCCAAATAGGTCCCATTATCCTACCTCTCGTGACCATGGACGCCCCCACAACCTCCAACTTGAACACCGTCACCGTAGACGATAGCGGGGTCACCCATGTCAGCCTGTACACTGGACAAGCGGAGGTCACTCGACGGGCTCTTGTCACTCTCAAAGCTGGGCAGAACGAAGTCAAGATAACCAGGCTACCAAACCTCATGTTTCAAGGTTCACTGAGGTTCGTCATGTGCTATACGTTGCCGTGGATGATCGACTGACTTGAAGATTATGTTTTCAGGGTTGATGGGCGGGGGAAGACAACAATTCAGGACGTCTGCGTCTCAAAAGCTCCCAATGAACACGAACTGGTTTCCCAACTACTCAAGCGTCTCTGAGACGACAAGCAACATACAAAGAACGCCCTTACCCGGTGCTCCAAAGCCCTTGCTACTTTGGAAGTCTACATGGGTTCGCTGACTGCCGACAAGGTCCAGTTCAGCGAGCTTGGCAGCGCAATCGAGTCGTATGACTCGGCAGCGGAGAAGATGACAAGATAACAGAACTCAGAGCGAAGCTAGACGTCCTCGAGGCTGAGATCAAAACAGAAGAAACAAGGATCACAAGTGAAAACTCTTCCGAAAGTATGTACGGGTTGAGAGTGCAGGCTTCTGTCATTGTGTTTGCTGAACTCGACGGAGACGTGGAATTCATCTTGACCTATGGTAAGATTTTTCGTGGCTTTTTCGAATTAACCCTATTAAACTGCGTTCGACAGCTCTTGATTGCGCAACTTGGAGCGCCGCGTATAATTTGCGGGTTGATACTCAGGTTGAAGACTCTGTTGCAACACTCCTGTATAAGGCAGACATCAAGCAGAGCACAGGAGAGGTGTGAACACCACTGAAACCTATCTTCTCATCTCACTGTTGTTTCGCAGTCTTGGGAGGGCATTGTATTAACTCTTCACACAGCCAAGCCAACAGATGGGGTCACTATTCCAATGCTTGGCTCGTGGAACATATCGTACGGCTCTCCCGCCAAACGACACAGTCGAAGTTTTGGCAAAGATGAAAGTCTGTCAAAAAAGAAAAGAACGCGTCTTAGAGATCTTGAAAACGAGTCAGAGGAGGAGGAAGACATGGCATCGTCATATGCATCAGACGTCACAGATCAGAACCTCGATGGTATGGGCGCTTACGACTCGCATATATCGTCCAAAGGGCACGTCAACGCCACCTTTCAAGTGCCAGGCTCCATCACGATTGCAGGAGACGGGTACTCTCACGGCGTCACTATCTCAGAGCTGAAGTTGAATGTAGCAATAACGTGGTTCTCTGTACCTAAGCTCGACACGAGTGTTTTCTTGGAGGTTAGAACTCACGGTTATCATACATTCTAATCTGATTGGCTCAACGTATTTAGGCCAAGATCACCAACTCCTCGGAGTATTACTTGTTAGGCGGGCATACTAATGTCTATGCCGATGGCAGCTTCATTGCACGTTCATACATCGGGCCAGTCAACGCTCACGAAAGTTTCCGACAGCCACTTGGGTATGTTATTAAAAGCCTGTGTTGAATCAGAATCATTGACAAGTAGTAACTGTATTTCAGGATCGACCCTTCCATTCGCATCACGTATCATCCCTTGTCTAAAGGCACCTCACAATCGGTGTCGAGCCTCTGGTCATCAGGCTCGAAGTCGACACTCCATACCTTCTCTCAGCTCGTCACAGTCCACAATACCAAGTCCATTGACATCGGCCCTCAACGTCTCCGCATCCTTGACAATATCCCTGTATCCTCAGACGCAAAAGTCGCAGTTAAACTGATCAGCCCCGCCCTGGCAACCTCAGCTGGCCCGGTGACGAGTACACTGAATATGGAGAAACCCAATGCACCTTATAGTTCGTCGCACTCTGTTTGTGTCAGCACTGGTGTTACTGCACAGTGGGTTGGTGCAGAAGAGGTCGGCACAGTTGATGTGGCGACTTTGGGCAAAGACGGCAAGTTTGTCTGGTTGTGTGGCGTGCCTCCACTTGGGAAGATAAACCTTCATCTGCAATGGGAGGTTTCTGTTCCCGTAGAAGAGGGTCGGGAGGTTCGTGGTTTATAGAATTACGCACACCGTGTTCATGTACTAGACAAATCAAGAATAAATCACGGTCTGAACGATCGCGTTGTTATGTGCGCCCTCAAGGCAAGCTGAGCGAGCTATGTATACCTTTGAGCCGTTCGTTTTCTTTCCAAGCAGGATGCTTTTTAATAAAATGCCCACGAGGAGGAATGTTTCTGTAGGGGGGAACAGGATGTTAACCTCAGGGCTCTCTCGATAAGTGTAAGATGACTATATTAACCTGCAGAGAGAAACAGAAAGTAAACTGCGGGTACTATGGGTAAGTAACGAGATAATTCAGGATAAGTCAGACTCTACTCACCTTCAGGAGTCTCTCGATAGATGTAAGACGACTAAGGGTAGAGAGTTCTGGGTATTGAGAGATATGTACCAGGAAATAGGTCTTTGATATGAAGTATAGTAAATAAAGAGCGGTCCCTTGGAAGAGCGAGCGAAGGGAGAGAGATAGTACCAACATAGGAAATATTTCTAAATGCGGAAAATGGTGATGATACGAGACTCGACCGACTGGGAAGTCGCTTGCTCGACAGTTTCGAAGTCGTTATCTTGAATACACTCAAGCATGACTATGCATCGAGCTTCGAACTAGCTAAGTACTCTTCAGGAGAGGTGATAAAACAATATTCTTGTTCTTTTGCATTTGTGATCTGAATTGACAGTGCGTCAGAGGGGCCAGATCAAAGATTTTTACCCAACACTCACCCCAGTCACCCAGTATGCTTAGCACCAATGGAAGTCCAGACAAGCCCTTACCCAGCTGAAAGTGTTTTGATATTTCTACAGTTCCCCTCTCGCCAGACTCGTCAGCATTGTAGGCGAGGAATACCCATGTCTCGCCGTTTGTGATGCAGGTTCTGTGAATGTCGCGAGACTACAGATATCGAAAATACCGCACGTGGATGGAGTAAGAATGCAAATAAAACAGATATATACATGAGTGTCATGCAGGAGCAAGGATCTTCTCGATGTGGCCGTCAGAATAGCACATTCTCAACGCAACATATTCTTCTTGTGTAGGAATCAGGGTTGGGTTTTGCAATCGGCGAAGGAAAAGATGAGTGCAAGCAATCCTGGCTTCAATACTGGGCGAGGGTGCTGAGGCGTCAGGGCTTGCAAATTGCTGCAATAATTCCTCGAAGGCCTGGCGTGCATCTTCAACTTTCCCCAGCTTGGCCCACCCTAATCCCATTCCCTGAAGAGCAGCGGACAATGGTGGTAACCCCGAAGCCTTCCGAATCTCGAGAGAGCGAAGGTGGGGCCTGAGAGAACCTTCGAAGTCCCCGCGTGCAGAAAGGATCTTTCCAATTTCATTGTGCAAGCCGGCACATCCCTGAGCATCGCCAATGCGATCGGACTCCCCCAGCGCAGAAGCTGCGCAAGCATATGCCAAGTCATACTGTCCCATGTCGTAGTGGACCCACGAAGTGACTTGTGAGCATTCAGCATGGTGATACCAGTCCTTGACACGGGCAAGCACGGGTTCAGCCTGCGTCAAGAGGTCAAGGGCGGCGGGATAGTTGCGAAACCTAAAGTGCGAGATCCCGAGGTAAACGAGGCAGCGTGCAGCGAGACCCTCGTTACCAGTGGCCTTGCAGTCGGCCTGTGCATCCACAACAATTTCTTGGCATCTTTCAAATGTCTCATCGGCCTGCCGTTGCATCGCTTCAACGAGGTGGAGGCGGCACTTGGCGGCCCTCGTTTTATCTGAAGCAGATAAGAAATAGTTGAGAGCCGCTTCGAGTTGTGTATGGGCCTTGCCGCACTGTCCCACCTGGAGAAAACAATCTCCATAGCAGAAGAGAAGGTCGCCTTGGAGAATGTTGTCATTGATGTGACGCGCGAGGTGCAGTGCACGCTCAATGATGTCAACTCTTGCACTGCGGCGCTGTTGGTGGCGTGCCAGTAACAAGAAACCATCTCGGATGACACGTAACAAGAAACCATCTTGGGTCGCATGAATCTCCGGAGTCGTAAGAAGGACAGCCTCGAGATTTCCTTCCTCTGCGGACACGGTGGCACTGTGGGATTTGAAGAGTTCGTCGTTGATGTCAGAGGCATGTGCCTCAAGGAATTGACACGCGGATTCAATCATTGATATCCCGACCTGTTTCGAGAAACGGGAGTCATGCCGAATATAGCGTTGGATGACAGGTAGGACGAAGATAGTGGATCCGTTTTGCTCCACCAACGACGTGTCTCTGAGAACGCCTAGAGCTTCAATCAACTCTCTCGCCCACCATTTGGAGAGTGTCTGGTACGAAGTGCCAGCAGGCAGCATTGCGATTGCGCACAAGAGTTCAAACGCTTCGGGGTGAGCGGTCATGCGAGGACTGTTCACCGACAGCCTTATGCAAACGTCCATGCTTGTCTTAGCGTCCAACCCTTGCCCCATCACAGCCGTGCCAAGAACTTTGTATTCCTCAGCAACGTCCTCTGCAGACAGGCCGTTCGACGCTGCAAACTTGGCCATCAACATAACGGCAAGCGGCATATGGCCAATCAACTCGAGCAGACCCGGGAGCCCAGGGTCTTCGTTGCCCTTAGGGTGCCATGAGATGTAAATGTCGCGAGCGGCTGTAGCATGGACGGCATGAAGGTCGACACGATGCCATGGAAGGTCTTCACAAGGTGGCGATGACGACCTTATTGTGACGAAGAGTGTTACGTGAGGGATTCGGTGGATATCGCGAATAACTTGTTCAACCTCTGACTGGCCTTCTGTAGCATTCCAGGGTGTCTCGAAGTTGTCGAGCACGAGAACAATGGGCGGCGATGTCCTGAGTGCCAACAGGATATCACTGAGGGGGTTACCTGATTTGATGGAGATGCCTAATGAGGTACAGAGGGTGTCAAAAAGGAGGGAGGTGGATGGTGCCTTCACACAAGGCACCCAGACACGGAGGTGTTCCGCAAAACGAGCCTCCACATCGGGATGATTCATCACAGCGAGCGACGTCGATGTCTTGCCCATGCCCCCAGGCCCAAGTAGGCAGATGTGTCGTCGGGAGCCTCCAACGAGGACGCCAACAAGTTCAGCGACGAGAGTGTCGCGGCCGTGAAATATGTGGGTGTTGGCTGGTATCAAAGCCCGCGTTGAGGAGGTCAAATGTGCTGGTGAGGCCTGGGCGAGCATCGTCGTTACGTGAACCATTGACAGTTCAAGATTAGCTACGGAGGTGTGAACCTCGTTGAGTGTTTGCGTGTTCTGTTGTTGCTGAGCGTGGAATGTGGCAATTTGTTGTTCCAATTCAAGAAGCATATCAGTGTGCTCTATGTCGCGGGCCAGCTAGAGGAGAGTATTTAGGTTTGGCACCAGTGTCGTAGGAAGAATCAAAATACCTCGAAATTTTCGAGGGAAGTGTCCAATCTTGCAACACACCGGCGAACCTTATCATCGTTTAGGCTTTGGAAAAGAATGAGTCGAAGTGGGTGCTGGGATGCGATTTCATTGAGCTGCGTCTGTATGATGTAAAATTCTCTGAAATCTCAGCTTCAGCCACCACACCACGGCAGGCATAACATCAAAACCCACAAACCTTTTCAACGTTCCAATGTCCTGAATCATTTGTGCCCGAATTTCGCCTTCTTTCTTTCCCTTGAGCTCGTTGACCAATGTAAGCACGAGTGCTTTGATGCGGAGCTTGAGTTCCTGAGCCCGTCCAAGAGTTGCATGGCCTTCCTGGAAGATCGCTCAATAAACACAATCAGGGGCCAAGGCGCATTACTTACTTCGCAAGCTTTTATAATTTCCACAGCAAGCTTCACAACTATACCGAAACCGGGGACAGGGACAGCTTCCGCGACAGCCTCTAGTATGGTGAGGAATCCCTTTGCCGCCTCTCCAGCGTATTCCCCGGGCGTCGGTTTTGCCACCTCGTTGATGTTGGTTGTGAGATTTTTAGGTTGCTATGGAGGACAGATACATAATGTTAGGGAGCCCACGAATAGAAGCAACACGCATTGCTCACCCCCTCCCGACCTTCAGTGATGTTGACGTCACAAACTACTGAAGATGGAGAACACAAGAAATGCATCGGTACAGCGGTGAGAAAGCTGTCCGTCTGTCAACATAAACGTTCGATGTTCAACAATAGGCCCGTCTGAGCGTGTGCGATTATGTCGGCGTAATGCATTGGTGCCAGCGGCAGCGTTTTTACATAGATCAAGTTGCACCACCATCAGTACTATTTTGGTTGACTGCACGGACATCCCATGGGAAGAAGCATCCCAGGAGAGTCAACAACACTGAGAAAAGGACTGAGAGTTGCATCCAAAACATTACAGGGATTCCGCTGCAATAATACCTCTTGCATCTTTGTCTTGCTCCTCGAGTCCTCTCGCCACTGAGGGGTCGACAACGTCCCCTCGTCCTCCTCACTAGCTCGCCCCCTTCTAGACAGAAGAACACGGCATTTCTGGAGCTCACTCCCGACGCATCATCGGAGACACGGTGCCGAAACACGCCTCACCTAGTGAGAGCACGCGCTCAATGACCACGGCCCACTACTTCGAGGTATTGCAAAATAAAGGGCCATGCGAGGTGCAGAAAGAGGAAAGACGCCTTGAATAAGTAAGAGAGTAGGTAAAAGAACGACAATGTCGAATAAGAGCAAAACATGAGTATTTACCTTGAGGGAAGGGCAGAGGGTCGCATTTGACGCAGCCCACATGTTCACATTCGTATTGACATCCTTGACGGGTAGTACAAGAACGGCGGCGGCGTAAGACGGGACAAGTCGATGCTCAACACGTCCTAGGGAGAGGTTTAAGGTCGTCAGCTAGGCGGATCGTAGCTGGCGCAGAACGACAATGGGCCTATATATGACCTTATGTGAATGGTAATGACGCATCCACAAAACGCCGACGACGGAGGCCATCCACCAAATTGAACTTCTAACCTGCGTCGGATCTTGCAAAGGGAACCAATCTCTGCTGGCCTGATTTGAATTTGGGTCAACTGTCGACATCGCATGACGAAAGTTTGCGGGACCGCCAGCGGGGCTTGCTATTGACGTTTGTCTCATATTGAGGGCGAGGATGAACCAAAATCGGTTTCCCATTGCACTGGCGATCTGGATCCTGCTTGTGAAGGCTCGAGAGTTCCGTTCTATCGACGCTTGGTACTGGCGTCAATGGCGATAGCCTACAGGAGAGCACATATCCGATGACCAAGTTATCCGGAGGGCAAGGGCTCGCTTATGTGAAACTGGTGTTGCTGGTGTAGTCGTGACCTGTCAATTCTACGCACACGGGCTCTGGCAGTTGAGACTAGGCGAGGAGTAACAGTGCGTAAATAGTACGAATTGGAATTGGATCTTGGATATAGGTCGTTCGAACTTCGGTACCATCCTGAAACACGTCAGAACTTCGTCAGGAAAGAGGACAACTACACTTACGAAAAAACATACTTTCACCACATCCAATACTTATTCAATTCGGGTGGGGTGAAGATTTGTGCAGGCAACGGTTGTTTAGGTCCAGTGCAATGCTAGACACCCGGGCGGCGCGGGCCACTGATCATCTAACTTTTCGTTGTGTGAGGAGGACCATTGGCGTGGGGAGGCAGCCAGCTGCGGGTAGTGGGAGAAGCGCGTTGTTCTACAGGAAGCAGTGTGTAGGCGGAAGAGAGGGAGTCGATGAGGAGTTCTTGAGAATTGCCAAGGCAGCTACAGGATGGCCAGAACAACAACATCGACGAGTCCGTTCACGACGCGTTAAAGGAAGGCGATACGCGGTGGAGTGGCGTATCCTGCCACAAGCCAGACGCACTCGCGGAATGCATACGTGGTGCAAGCAACCAAACGTGTTGGGATGATGATCTCTACACACGAAACGGGTGCTACCGACGACGCGCCGGAAGCCTCAGCCAAACACAACCAAACACCGCGTGGATGTGTGGAGAGTCGCTCGATCCATTAACAGCCATTGTGCAACACTCTCGCCTGAGCGCTGAGCGCTGAGCATCGAACCGGGATGTTGACCCAGTCCACTCGTCCGATAACAAAGAAAAGAAGAGGAGGCACGGGCCCCGAATAAAATAAGTAAGGCTTGGAAGAATGGATAAGCAGGTGAATGAAATGCGATAGCTAGGGAAAGAAGGAAGGGAAAGAGGCGAACGAACTCGAACGCATCTGGTGTAAAAGACGAAAAGAAGATGTAACACGAAGTGAGAATTGAGAAGGGAAAATAAAAATGGACATTGAACCGAAGCGAAAGGAGGAGAGGGTAAACGGCCGCCTGTATAAGTAATAAAAGGAAGGATGGTTGGAACAAACACGAATAGAAGCAATGGGTACGATCACCTCGGGACGAAGAATTGAGAATTGAAAAGAAAGATGAATATCGAGCCGGAAGGAATGGTAATCATTAATCAAAGTCGACATCGAAAACCAAAGAGAGAAAAGAACGAGGCGGATGGGAGCCGAGCAAGGAAGGATCGAGAAGAAGAGAGACGCGAAAGGTGGGCAGGAACTCGGAATGAGGCATAAGAAGTGGAGAAGGCACTTATCGCCACAAATTTACTTAGGACAAAAGAAGGATCGTAAACAAGAAGGGAAGAAGAACAAAGTAACATAGAGCCAAAAAGGATGACAAGTGAATGTCGGAACGAAAGAAGGGAAGGAGAAACATCCCGAATTTGAGAAACAAGCAGGGCAAGAATGAGTTGAGAGGGAGAACGGGGAAGGATGAAGAGATAAATCGAGGGAAGGCAACAGCTCGAAGGACAAGGGATCAAAGATCGCTTGGATAAGTAGGATAGAAGTAGTCCAGGACGAAGGAAGGATTAAGGGGATAGTGAAGTGGGAATGGTATATCCTCCATAAAAGACGAGAAGGTAGACACATAATAGATCGGAGAACCCACTCACGCAGCCTAATCTAGACCCCGTATTAGCCTCCCTCCCACCCAAAAAAACCACAAAACACTCACAGTCATGCCCAAATGCCCTGCAAATGTAATCAGAATCTACGTCCTCTCCACACTGGTCTCGCTCCCAGGGTTCCTCCCACTCATTGCTGAGCAAATACAATTCCTGAATCGTCTCGATGGAGGGCTTCTCAAGGAGAGGTTGCAGCGCCAGTGCCACGCGTGCGAGCTGGCGGAAGTGCTCCCCGAGAGCATTGTTGGTAGCGGTGGAGGATATGTGTGAGGAGGGCGTGCGCCATGAATGGCGTGGAGAGCTGGGAGTAGGTGGGGCAAGAGGAAGAGTTGGAGGAGGGGAAGAGGACGTTGGTAGATATGGGAGGACCTCACGAGTGTCCGGATGCATATGGTGAAGATCATGGATAGCAGCGCTAGCTTATACGGGCCTCAATAGTGTCTTTATCCCTGCCCGTGTCGTCGGCATTCTGCTCGACCCGCCATCTCATCCACCAGCTGCTCCTTCGTAAACCGACTACACGGCTCGAAGTAAATTTTGTCTCGCCGTTTGTGACGCAGGTTCTGTGAATGTCGCGAGACTCCAGATATCGAAAATAGCCATACATGTGCATCGACCTCGAAAGGAGTGGTGATCATCTGTGCTGTCGGCAGTATGTAGCAGCTGGCAACCTGGCAACCTGTGACACTGCTTCCCTGAATCCATCTCCCTCGACTACATGGATGTTTTACGAGAAGTGTTCGGCCATTTCGGGGTTCATAAACGCGAGATTAGGTGTAGCGGATCCGTGACACGGATACCTATGCGCTATATAGCACGAGAGATGGAATAAGACGAGTACGAATAACTGTCTCAAATAGAGATATGACGCGAATTCCGCTTTGTCAGCTTCCCAGAGCCTTTTTCGCAAGCTCAATACGGCTCATTTCCAGTACACCACCATACGGACTTTTTCCGTATCATTTGTGTATCACTCTCCTTACCCCTAGTTTATTTGCCAGCCTGATCTACATATATAGAGTTATCTTGTATTGTAGATAGCGAGTTTTCGCAATATAGGGCTTACACCAGTTCCCCTGCTAGACTCTTCTCGCCGTGTGCCGTGACTCGGATGTCTGCCTAGTTTGGCGGCCTCCCGTCACATATTTTGAACTTCCAAGTTCTACTTGCAACCTGACTCTCATCTCGTGGGCGGCACCTTGGTCTGATCAACCGAGGCAATCCCATTCGTGAGTCAACAAAGTTATTATGTTTATTAACGCTATGAACCCCAGATACCCGCCTCGAGCTGGACCGCCTTCTCCTGTGCGCACGGCAGAGTCGAACTTCAGACTCGGGGAAACCCTGCACGATGTCGTCACTAGGGTCGTTGCAACAGACATGTTCTTCCTCGGCGATGAGGTCAATAATTGTCGTCGCCAAGATACGAGTTGGCATGGTTTGCCCTCGCTCGAGGAGCCTGGGCCCCGCTAGTGAGGATTTTCCTGAAATTGCCCCGCACGTTCGTCGTAAGATTTCCAAGGCCTGTATACCTTGAAACAACTTTCTGGCGGCTACTCAAATGTGGCAAGCTCAACTGTCGTTGCATCTACTCAAGTACCTGCAATTGGCATGTGTCAAGAAGGTGCAGACTTGAACGGCACCCAGCACTTCCTTCATAGTGACGTGTAACGTGTGATTCGGCGTCACTTTTAATCATTTCACGCCTTTGGCCACTCCGAACACGCCGGTGGATAGAAGATTGCGATAGTCCTCATCCGACAAGGATGTGGACCGAAGCAAGTGACCTATGGTCGAGAGAGGGTGAAAGGGTGTCAAATCGATCGACAGACCAATAACCTCAAATGCATGAGTTTACATATGGAAACTAAGGTTTATAGTGCAACTTGATGTTGTGGGCAGCAACAAGATGGACAGAAACTTCATATCTGAGTATCTTCTATGCTTACCGGTATCTGTGAATACCAACCCTCGGACGGGGTGGATGATTCCGTAACAGGACTCGGATGCGCCACATCACCATCCATATATATGTATAACGTGTTGAACGAGTCATACTCTACATATAAGAGTAGTCGAATCGAAACTAAAATATTCCGAATATTTCCGCTTTTATATACAAGTTCAGAGGAAAATCACGGAAAATCAGACATTTGCAGCACCCTGTGGAACTGCAGGAGGGCATTCAGGGAACAGGTTGTGAATGACATTCAAAAGGAAATCGACGTTATTCTTGAGGATACCGGTGGTATTCAAGAGGATGGCAGGGATGTTATCTTGAGCCAAATTAGTGTAGAGAGAGGAGCAGTCCTAGGACCAGAAAGTCGGACATGTACTTAGTTGATTGAGTGGTGATACAAACTCACGTTAGAACCAGCGTCTGGAATGTAGGTTCCATTCGGAGCATTGGAACCAGGAGGCACGGGGTTCGCCAGGAAAACTGAAATTGCCGATGTCCCGATGATATCAAGGTTGCCCGGAGAAGAGCGTCTGTGCCAGTTGGCCGGGAACCTCTGGTCACGGAAAATGGAGGTCAAAGTAGGAACGGATAGTGTCCCATCAGTTCCTGGCAAACTCTCTTAGCTCAAATAGACATGTCTCAACAAATGTCTCATACCATTAGCGAAGAAGTTTAGGGTAAAACCAGTCTCTCCATAGCTGAGCAACAACCGCCCGATGTGGTATTGAAGCTGCTGAAGATCAGAAAACCAACCACTGTGCCAGCGGATGGAATACCTCAACATTGGAAGCTTGGCTTTCCTGGAAGCGCTTCAGCTTGAACAGCGACAGAGATTCCTCGTTGACGATGCTTTTCGGACCGGTGACGGTAGAATCATTCCCCACCTGAGCAATGATCTCCAACAACTACATATATTGTGTTAGAATGAGGCAGATAACCAAGGGAATGTTTTGACCTCGGCAAATAGCTCGGGTTGGAAATTGACATTGTCACCGATGGCAGCATCTTGGCGTGTCATCGAAACATCGCCTAATAGTTAGGAAGTATATCAGTTCATTAGCACACAGTCTCAGTGTGTGCGTACCTTCGAAGCGACCATGAGCTCCGAGGCCACGAGTCTTGGGTCCATCAATTTTTCCAGGAAGAGGGGGTATCAGTGGGGTATCCAAACCAATGGACAATTTGTTGATGTAGGGATTGCCGCGGGAGAGCTGTAGAAACAGGAAGTTGTTACACTTGTATTGTCCGGATAGCGGAACCCCTTACAAAACCGAAGGCGGTTAGTCCGGAGGCAAGATCGTAGTCCATATTGAACCCATGTGTGGTGGCGTTAACGATCTGCTCAAAAGAAGCCACACCGCTATAATTCATGCATCTTGGGAGAGTTTCGGGCATGGGCGGGGTTCTTCACTGACTTTCGTGGGAGATACCCATGATTCGCAAGGGTGTTCAATCCAGCTGTTCAACGTTCGACATTTGATTGCTAGAAATAACATGTCATGAGAATTACTTACGGCATGGGCCACGCAGATCCTTGTGTCCAGGGGCGATGAAAGGATGTGCAGGGTCTAAAATAAATCCCTGTTAGCTGGTCCTGTTGCGTCTGTGAAGACTAGGGTCCTCACCTGGGATTGGAAGTATGCCTGTGAAGGTTTGCTTCGGTGGAGCAGTGATAAGTACACCTTTCTGATGCGGAACTGCCCAAACTGGCACAGAGATGGAAAGCAAAAGGAAAGCAGAAGATGCAATCATGCTGCGCCCTATGTTTGGTAGGAGGAGAAAGTTGTATATGGACGAGATGTCCTTCAGTCCGAAAGAGCAGTATATAAACAATTCTTGTGGGATCCGCAGCCCCTTTTGCCGTACACCATGGGAACGCTCGACGTCAACTATCGTGTAATGAACTTGTCCATGCTCTGCCAGAGGCTTGCGCGGCCCGTGGCCGTTTTGTTTCCAGTTGCCGAGTCAGGGACTACAGCAATTACTGTAACAAAAGAGGGGCGTATTGCCTATATTAGGTCTGAGATCAAGCCTGAATCAACCCATGCGAGTCGGTGCTGTGAAGTTCCAGGCACTAGTAGAGCTAAATATCAAGCTGAGATCGAGGAGGCAGAAGCCGAGAGTGTAGCGTCTAAAGCCAAGTCCGCCTCGAAGAATGGGGAACTCGGTCAAGTTGAGCCAATCATATCGAGCGCATTTCCAACCTCATGCAGGGCTGCTGGGCTCACAAGAAGTGTTGTCAAAAGGGGCGAACGATTCAACTTTACAACCTTGACTCGGATCAGCGTGATGGCAACGACCGACAGATATTCAATGTCGTTGCCCAAAATCTCGCTGAATCTCGATTCGATTCTCTGACAAGTTGTTGTGCCGTCGCTGTGTCGTGTCACTGCCAACCCACATATACTCTCTTGACATTTTACTCTTCCCAGATGGCTCTACCGTTCAGGGCTTTGATATTCTTTCGCTCAACACGATGCCTGGCCGAAATTCAGAGCCAATGCCCAGCCTCAAGAATGAATGCAAATCGGTACGTCTTCATGCCTCCGCATTAAGATAATGCCATCTTCACATATTTGGGGAGATACGTCTCATTGAAACCCCAGACCTTGCCCTTCTTGGTAAAATTCCTCACACGAAAGGAACCATTGGGACAGGTCAAGAACGGAAATCTGATTCTTCTGACAGTCACCCTCAGTTTCTCATGAGCCAAACATTCACGCCATACCACAGTGCAGTCCGCAGTCCGTACAAGATATGGCAAATGTATTATTGTTGCAGGGCGAACAGCGCGGGCTGAGCGTGGCTTTGGATCTCCTCGTCTGGACTGCATTCATACTGCGCACAAGTGCCATGCCAATCGGAAGTCCAAATGGCGGACTCGCAGTTTGCGAGATTCACCTGGTGGCGTTTGCTCCATTAAAACTCTCCACTGTGAGCTCAAATGTTTGACGTTCATCGGCACACTTAAGAGCGATGCTGTTGTGCGCGTTTTTCAAAGTATATAATGCATGTCGAATGAGCTGAAACCGATGTTACTCCCGTCAAGCATAGCAAAGTCAAAAGTCCATTGAATAACTCCAGACTGACCTGGAATTCAACATGCACTGAGGGATTTTGGCCGTCTCCAAAATAAGCTACCTGATCCACCGCATTCTATGTGAATGGTTTATAGACCCCTGTATAAAAGAAAAAGAAAAATGTGTTCAAATGCACTAATACGTTGCCTGTTGAGTACTTACTAGTAGCATTGGCCACTGAATTACCAGAGACCGTCGTCGCACAGTCGGTATCGCGAGCCTATATCTTGGCAGGCCCTGTAAGCATCAAGGGGTAGGTAAACAGACCGAAGAGAGCGAACTGAGGAAAGATCATCGTTCTGCTGGAAAGCGGTTGAACCCTAGACGTGGTTAAGACTCATGAGCACAGACTGGAGCCTGAAGATCTTGGCTTAAGGTCAGAGGGCCTCTTAAAGTAAAATATATTCCAATGATTGTCAGTGGCTCGGAGGACATCACGGCACAGTATAGCCGCACCAAGGAAATATTGGTGCTCTTTGGTTCTCCACGTTTCAGCCCCATGGCCAAGCCTCGAGGTTCGAGTTCAGTGTTCGGCGGCAAGACAGGGGTTCGCAGTGTTTGAGCCCGAACCTACCTTTGAATTCTTCAGTCCTGTCAGTGAGCAAAGGCCGCCTTGTAAAGTGTCAGACCTCCGAGTTGGGACAGTGAACGTTGAACTCTGGTGCCGTCTTCTGGACTCCGCGTGATCGTCGATCACCGCTGAGTTTGGTCTGAGTTTGTGTTTGTCGGCATCTGGAGACTGGCGGCCCTGACCTACATATGTAGGACTCCTGTACATGCCCGTTGATGGATTAATAAGTATTGGTCAAGTTTCCAGTTTTCACTGCCGCACTACACTTCTTCGGGACAATACAGCGACATCGTTACACCTCTCAAACACCTACATCACTCCTCGTGCTCACGATGCCACCGAAACGTCGAATACTGGTGGTTTTCGAACCAGATCGGGAGGCCAAACGTGTCAAACTCGCCGTGAGTTGTCTGAATCTCCTTACCTTGCCTTGTCTAATGTCGGGGTACAGGTCTCTGTAGACAAGGAAGCAACGAACGGCACACTAGCTCATGAGATTGCAGAAACTGTCGGTGCAGAAGGAGTAAAGCTTGAGGTTGGGGATGGCTTCGAACTGCGTCTCCAAGAGTGCGCGGCGCGGATTTCTAGTTTATTCATTCTGAGTGCTCAACTAAAAAAAACAGCGGTGTTGACATGATACTCGATTCCGACGTCGTTGTTGCCAGACCCTGTCAGCCTCAGCATCTTGACGCGAGACTGAATTCCCCTGTGCACCCAGCGAGCTCGCATCTTGAGAAAGGAAAGGATCGAGAGGAACAGGAACAACGCCGTTTCCAGATTCACCTTGTCTCTGCCGAACTAGCGCGTGCCCATGCGGCCGAAACGCTCAAGGAAACAACTGAGCCTGCGAACGGCGTCGCAGCCTTCGGCGGCGAGTTTGTCAGCGGCAACACAACCATAGTCTGTATTCAGTTCTTAGGCTGCGTTCGTGCCTGATTGATTTACAGTCTGCACTGCGACAAGAGGCAGAAGCGGTGCTAGGATGGAAGCCTTTCGGAAGCAGCTTCGAAGACGACCCTTGCAATCACGAGCTTCGCGATATTTGCAGCTGTGCCGTCGCACATGAAGTGGAACTGCACGGGCTCTCCTCAGCCTTACACTGCCGATTCAGTATAAATGGGACTAGATGCGCCCATGATGAATGTTCCTACTCTCACGTCCCTATCTCTCAGGGTGAGTCAAGATAACTTTCAAGTCGTGACTTTGATTTTGACGTTTTGTAGATAGAAAAGCTGGACTCGATGCACCCCATTGTTCGGTGTGTGCTGACGCCTTAGGTATGTTTTGTAAATCTGATTGTTTTCCTTGGATGTCACTCTGCTCTTAGCCTTCCCATGCCCATCGTGTTTGAATGAAGCGCAAATGAATGGCATTGAGCCAGGTGCCGTTGTCCACTGTGCCATCGTCAAGGTATGGTTCTAGTTCAAAGAAATCGACATCCTTAACCACTAATGGCCGTACCAGAACGCTGGATGTGGGCACCTACACCATGCTCACTGTCTTGGCCCTATGAAAGCGGCCTCGAGTGGTTGTCCCTCTGGCTGCCCCTCCTCGAGTGTACATCGCGAGGCCGTTCCCTTTGACCAGGACGTGCCTACTATCACATTGGTATGGGACGGCGACAAGATCGAGCGTTTGCCTATCCCGCCGAATTTTACTGCCGCCCTTGGCTCAATGCAATATCTTGGCACAGGCGCCGTCATCTCAACAGTCAAGTCATTTCTTGAAACAAAATCCCTCAATTTAAGCGCACTTTCGCTTAGGATACACGCAAGGGCTCCTGATTCAGAGTAAGCCATTTTTTATACCTTACACGTTGGTGTTACCAACTCCACTCTCAGAGCGGTTTGTTTCACTTGGACAACACTCGTCAGTGTGTGCTCAAGCGTACTGCACAAGAACCCGGATTATCGCCGCTTCCCGTTCCCTGGGCCCGCCACATCCTTAACACCCACGAAGGGCAGAGGAAAATTGTTCGAGATTGATCTTCACACTACATCCTGCCCCATCATCGTGTGTGGCTGTACAAGAATTAAAGACGTATTTCCGAGCAACGGGCTCCAAAGCGGAGATGCCATGGTTACTCTATATGCCGTGAAGCGAAGATGCGACAATAGCGCCACTCCAGGTTCCAAGCACGCCGCGGTTCCAACAACGAAGCAGTCGGCGTATCAGTTGAATAGCGCGTGGCAGCCGTCGGTCGTCCAAACACCACGTGGAATGGCAGCACTTCTCTCATCGTTGCTTGTGCTCAGCGAGACAGTACGGAAGCAGGGGGTAACATCTGAAAATAAGATTCTCACAACACTCTTCTCAATCACCCGCTTTCCGCCTGCGGTACGCGCACGTAAGTGTTCACAGCGTTCTTTGTAAGAGGCCTGTGCTGAAGCTTCACCGATCTCGTGTCATAGTTGGTGTGCTTTTGCTGAACGTTGCACCGCAACCTCAAGAGAAGGCAGCCTTGGCCGAGGCCCTCTTCCATGCTCTGCAGGACTTCTCGCATGCTGCATCCCCTGCGTTCACCATCAACCCAAGCCGTCGCTTTGAAACTGTACTTCTCAACTTCTTGAATGCCTTGTTTCAATGTTATTGACACTACCCCTCCTAGGCACGCATACTCCTTGGGCACATACTGGCCGTCACAGACATTGTGAACGCAACAGCCCGACCATTACGGTCCTTCTCTCTGAAGTGTGCCATTTCAAACAAACGCTTGGTTGACCCCGTCACTCTCGATTCCTTTGCCATTGTCGAACGAAGCTCAGGGATTCTACATGCTGTTGGAGGGCAGCTGTATCGGCCAGGCCATGGAGTTAAGACCTTTTCAATTACCGAGCTGAGTGGAAACGAGCTTCATCAGGTGGTTGCGCAAAGCAAAGAGTACAATGGATCTGAAGTCTATGTTCTACTGGTGCACGAACTTGGGGTTGTAAGCCGACCAATGACACTCAAGAATGTTGGTCGTGATTTTTCCAACGCCATTCAACGGGCAAACGAAACCGATCTGATAAGCAGAGGGCCGCTAGAACTCAAATCACCGTCTGTTGTACCTCCCCAGGTCGTTCTAGACAGTGAGGTGCGTTCGATCTTGATCCTGTACCGTCCGTCATTGAATCACAGAGCTATAGGGATTTCTTGCCGTGTTCATGGGACGAGGTTGCGGTGCCGCTCGTGACGTCAACTTCTTCCGGCCTGCGTACGCTTCGTCTTTTTAAGACCACAGCCTCCCGTTTATCTGACCTTCAGATCTGGCGGCGAAACTGAGGTCGACGTCAATGATGTAGAACACGCACTCCAAAAAGTCATCGCTGCTAGAAAAGTCGAGGACACTTGGGACGTAGATTGTTTTGGAGGTATTCCCGCTAAAGCTCGCACGCCGGATGAAGTGAGGGGTTGTTTCTGTTTGCTTAATCAAGTATACGTATCTAACAAGATCGGCAGGCCATCATACTCTGTCTCGACCTCAGCCAGTCGATGAATGAGAAATCGGCTGTTGGTCATTCTGGTGCTGAAGGAGCTTTCAATCACAGAACAGAGGGCATAAAGGCAGTGGATGAAGTCGTTCAAGGTCTAAACAATGCTGACATCCTCATCAAAGGTGCACATCTTCCCGCCATCTTAGCACATTCCTGGATCTGACTTCACTTATAGCTAAAGAATGGCTGCAGGAGCAGCACGAGAGTTGCTACGTGGCGTGGAAGTCCCACATCGAAGAGGTAAGTCTCAAATCAAGTTACACACTTCTCTTCAACATTAATACTTGCAACGGCAAAGGATGAAATGCCTGTGACGCAATTGGTGGACCACCTCGGGACCATTGTACAGCGGGCTGTCCTAGAACACAAACTCAGTGGTGCCTTCACCTTCGATAAGCGTCTGCACCTCATGGTTTGAGAAAATTTGACATTCAACGCTTCATACTGACCACCTTCCTTATGCAGCGTGCTTCCTTCTCATCCGCCAGTCGATCACAGATCATGACTATCGCCGATTTTCTCGAGAGTTTTCTAGAAAACTATGAACCTAGTGCAATTTTGGGTGTAGCGCCATATGACATTCCTCGAAACTTGGTGGACCCTACGTGTGTTGTGTCTTGCATTTTATTTTACATTGTTGAGATGATACAACTTTACGTGTTCAGGACGGGAGATATCCTCAAGACAGGCGCCAACACATCTCCAAATGCCCGGTGGGTAAGTGCTTTACTTGGACACACCTTTCTTTCTTTTTCATTCGACTTCGTTTTCTTATAATTAGATATCAGGGGAGGACATTCTAGAAAGCCTAAAATCGGAAGAGAGTATGTCATTGGATACCGTGAAAATCACTGTTCAAGCCCAGGGCACGAAACCCACGACCTGGGAGCTCCCTGTCGACACTTCGACTCGAGTGCTTTACAGCCTTGCAAATCGGGCAACTGAAGCCCAGTTTTCTTCCTTCACTCTTCGTGATTGCAACACGCTGCAGCACATCCAAGATTCTGCAAATCTGCGCCTAAGCTCAACTGCTCTGCGTAGCGGAGGATCCGTAGAGACCTACTGGACAATGCCTCATTCTCGAAAGCCTTTAGAAATCACGGTCACGGTACCTGTCGATTTTACCGAAGAAACAATCACATTGCCAGCCGATGCGCCCGCCCTGGCTCTCATAAGCTCTGTGCGAGGGCCTGATGGTTATGTCTTATCCGATATTCGGCTGTGGTGCGTACGTCAGTGCTCTTTTAAGTCACCTCCACTCATCGAGAACGAAGGCATGGGCTTAAAGATGTCGGAGATGGGATGCGGCATGGGGCGCTTGTTGGCTTGGACTCAGATATCAGCCGCATGACTTCGCTGGAATGTGATTTTTGGCATTGGGCAGGGTACTCAGCTAGTCATGAAAGCCGAAGTCTATCACGTCTGGAATTGCAGAAAGAGCTGTTTAACATTTTCCTTAATCGTGTGGTAAGTAGCCAGATTATTCTTCAAGCTTAAGAACAATCTCACTCGACACTCAGAGCTCATTTGATACATCTGTATCATTGGTCTTGGGATTGGTTACCTGTAAGCCACCATTTCATAAACTAAAATGACTGGCCTAACCGTTTTTATGAACAAGTTGCCGACAAGGCACTCCTGAAGCAAGAGCTCACTCCGATCTTTGAAAACTTCCGTTTAGAGCTGGACAAGGTTACAGCCAATGGCGACACTTCAATGTACGATGCCCTCGACCTCGCCCGGAGCTGCCTAATCAATTTTCGCCGTGATCTTCCTAACCTTCGCCGACGAATCATCATTGTCTCCGATGGCAAGGATACAAGCTCAGAGTCACTTCTTTCAGAAGTAGGCTCTGCATTGCAGAGAGATCGCGTCATAGTTGACTCTGTTCAGGTCGGACAGACTCTCAGCGATGAACTCCATAGGGTCTCGGCTGCAACGGGTACGTCACGCGGAAACTTTATACACTACCCTGTAGCTCATTTATGTACCAAGGTGGATATCGATTCTTCCCCCAGGCTTCGCTGGGAGACGCACTGAGTATATTTGTGGGCTTTGATCCTTGATAATTCTTCGTCCTATTGCTCATATATCTTACAGGATCTTGAAACCATGATGAATTCCGCCGAACGCACCTCACGTCCAAAGATGCTCAGGGCATTTTCGAAACGTCTCAACCAGAACGTTACCGCGAACAAGCTATCTACCTACCCCATCGATATAGTCACCATCGACCAATTCCCCAGGCGTGCCCAGCACCCAAGACTAGCTGATCGTGCAAAGCCTGTGAGAGAAGCCGTTGGAGCGGACCTGCAAACTTTAAATAGCGACCACACGAGGAGGATCATGCGGGAGGTTCGTCACGTTGCATTCAGCTCTTCTATCCTGACAATGTGTTCGGTAGCTTAAAGCACTGCATGCTGACCCTCATCCACAAATTGATGTCTATGTGACCGGCGACGATCTCTCATTCCTTCAAGTTGTTATTCAGGTATGGAGACAATCGTTACCATCTTCACGATATTTATGTATCCACAGGCTCCGGATGATATCGAGCAATGTCCGTACAAAGGCGGTTGTTTCCTCCTCACTTGCGATATTCCACCCGAGTACCCCCGCCACCCTCCCGAAATACGCTTTGTGACGTTCATCTTGCACCCAAATGTACGATCGTCATAGTTGCTTTTATCCACCTCCTTTAAATCTTCCAACTTTGCAGGTTTCGAAACAAGGGAAGGTCTGCGTCGCAGAGCTCAGTCGACTATGGTCATCAGACATCACTTTGAAGGAACTACTTAGCCTTGTTTACGGTCTTCTCTTAGAACCCGATTTGGACAACCCGTTGGAGATTCAAGCTTCACTGAAATACTGTAGAGTCTCCTTTCGTCCAATAGTGCTCAAAATTACTGATAAGCTGCAACCAGATGACGACGATGGGACATTTGCGCTGGCGGCCGCCAAAGCTGTCAATGAACATGCATCTAAATCTCGAAGCTCGTGGCGCAAAGAACTTGAAATATGAAGGAATTTAGCAAGAGGATTTAAATTTGATGTGTATGACCATGTATTCTAACAACGTAAAAGCGATGTGATAAAGATAACGACTCGGACTGTAATAGCTTGAACTCTTATCCGCTTGATATTCGTGTATTGCTTATATTGACAAGCAATATATGTACTTCGCGCCATTTTTGTTACCGGCCGCAGAAAGACGGGAGACGCGACGGGCCGACGGCGTGTTTATGATCGCGTGATTCGCATAGACACTCACACGACTGGTCCGGACTCCGATTCCGGAGTCCTTCAACTGCCGTTCACCTTGCTCACCAGCGTAGAGCGCTGGTGCTACTTCGAAGTCGGGGATGGATCTGCCGGTTACATCGACTCAGTCAATGTATTGGTACTCAACTGTTCAATTCTCTCCCACAGCATCATTACCCTAGACCTTTTCAATGTGACTGGCTTCAAAATCCCGATTCCTGTCCTTGCGGATCCCATTGTGAAGACTTCTCATCTTAGGCCACCTTTTTCTTCCAGATCCACGTTGACCAGTTCTCGAAGAGCTTCCTATCATATCCATGTTGATCAAATCGACACATGTCACGAGCTCTAAAGCCTCGTTTTGGCCTTCTTGTTATTGGCGATTTGCCGCCCGGCGACAATTGCGGTCTTTCTTTTGACTTCCACTCCTCCTTCACCGGATAAGTGCAGAATAACTCGCTCTCAACAATTACAACAGCAATGCCACCAAAACGGCGGATTTTGGTGGTCTTTCAACCAGAGCAGGGCAATCACGTTAAGCTTGCCGTGAGTTCTCAGCGCTAACCCGTCTCTTCTTATTTTGTAGTATAGATGATAATAAAAACAGATTTCTGTCAACCAAGACGCGACAAATGAAACTCTCGCCCGTGAAATCGCCGAAAGTGTTGGAGTAGAGGGAGTGAAGCTTGAGATTGGAGATGGATTTGAACTGCGCCGCCAGGAGTACGTTTCTGTCTCTTCTTTTCACATCTTTACACTCAGATGTATCCAAGCGGTATCGAGGTAATACTGGATTCTGACGTCGTGATCGCAAAGCCACGTCCAATACAGTCCGTTGTCGAACCCTCGAGGTCACAACTATCAGTCGGGGCGTCAAAGGACCACATCAAGGGATTCTCTCGGTCGTTGGCTTCCTACAGCAAGGAAAGAGACGGACAAGAACCCACTCGCTTCCAAATCCGCCTTGTCACGGCTGAACTCGCGCGTCTCCACGCAAAGGGAACGCTCAAGGATTCAACGGAGCCTGTGAATGGCGTATTGGCATTCGGTGGCCACTTCGTCAGTGGTAACACCGCAGTGGTGCGTATAATCTGTCTACTCTTCGACTCTACCTTCTCTCATACCGTTTACTAGTCCGCACTCCGACAAGAGGCAGCAGAGGTCCTCGGATGGAACTCCTTCGGAAGCAGCTACGAAGACGAGCCATGCAACCACGAAACTCAAACCATTTGTAGCTGCGCCATAGCACATGAAGTGGATTTGCATGGACTCTCCTCGACCTTCCACTGTAGATTCAACATAGATGGGAACAGGTGCATCAATCGAGACTGCTCCTACTCTCACACCTCTCTATCTCTTAGTAAGTAATGATCATCTTGACGGCACGCATATTATTGACAATCTGATTACCTGTAGAAGATACGTTCGGAGTCAACGCGCCCCACTGTTCGGTGTGTGACGACGCACTGGGTATGTCATTTTACTGTATACTGCCATCGGTGGATCTTGTGCGCTAAACCAACCCTAGGTTTCCCATGCCCATCATGCTTAAAGCAAGCAGAAGAAAGTGGTATCGAGCCAGGCGACGTCATTCATTGCGCCATCGTCAAGGTACTTATTTATTTATTTTCAATTGGCCGTACCTTGAGCCCCGACATTTTCTAAGAATGCTGTGTGTGGGCACATGCATCACGCTCATTGTCTCGGCCCTCGAAGAAATATTTCGACTGTTTGTCCTTCGGGCTGCCCCATCTCAACTATCCATCGCGAAGCAGTCCCCTTTGACCAGACCGTACCTGGCATCACATTAGTATGGGACGGCGACAGAATCGATCACTTGCCTATCCCATCTGATATGATCGCCGCCGTTGGCACCATGCAACATCTCGCCACCCATCGCGTTATTTCGCTAGTCGAGTCATTCCTTCGTTCAAAAGGTGTGGATATGAGCGGACTCTCGCTTCGTATACATGCAAGGAATGCCCAACAAGAGTAAGCTTAGCCCTGTTCACAGTGTTCCTTTGAAAGCTGATCATATCGGCAGGACTGTTCGCTTTGTGTGGTCGACACTCGTTAGCGTGTGCTCCACTGTTTTGCACCTGAATCAGGATCACCGTCGATTCACATTCCCTGGACTGATCTCCTCGCCGGCGTCTACCATACCCGTCAGGCGCAAAGCGAAGTCGTTCGAGATTGACTTTCACACTTCGTCTTGCCCCGTCGTCGTGTGTGGCTGTGCAACGCTCAAGGACATCCTTTTACTCAACGGGAACTCCGATGCCAATGGCGACATTACTGCTACCCTGTACACCGTCAAGCGGACCTGTAACAACAATGATGCCTCAAGTTCCAAGCATGGCGCGATCCCAATTTCAAAGCAATCGGCGTACCAGTTGGACACCGCGTGGCAGCCCTCGACTCCTCAAACCTCGCGTGGGATGGCGGCGCTTCTTGCATCGCTGTTTGTACTAAGTGAGATGGTCAGAAAGCAAGGACTAGCATCTGAGAACAAGGTCCTTGCAGCACTCTACTCGATCACCCGATTTCCGCCTGCGGTGCGTGCGCGTGAGTGGGGTCTTTTACTCTCCTGAGTGCCTTCATCTGATCTTTAACCGTTTTATTTCGTAGTCGGTGTGCTTCTGCTGAACATTGTGCCACAACCTCAAGAAAAGGCCGCCTTATCCGAGGCACTCTTCTATGCTCTGAAAGAGTTCTTGCATGCAGCACCGCCAGCGTTCACCATTAACCCAAGTCGTCGTTTTGAGACTGTGCTTACCTTTCAATCTTCATTTATGCTTTCGCATTCTCACTGACGCTCTTGATCCCAGGCACGTATCCTGCTTGGGCACATACTCAGCATCACGGACGTCGTTAACGTGTCAGTGCGGCCCTTACAGTGTTTATCACTCACCTGCGCACTTTCGCACAAGCGCATGGTTGATCCCGTCATGCTTGATTCCTTTGCCGTAGTTGAACGCAGCTCGGGGGCTCTCCATTCCATGCAAGGGCTGTTGTATCGGCCAAACTTTGGAGACGAACCGCACTCAATTTCTGAGTTGAGTGGCAGCGAACTTTGTCAAGTGTTGGCCCAGAGCAAGGCCTTCAAAGGGTCCGAGATTCATGTGCTATCTGTTCGCGAGATTGGAGTTCTCGCCCGACCAACCACCCTCGAGAAAGCCGGGTACAACTTCTGGAGTGCCATTCAACGAGCCAACGAAACTGATCTGATATGCCGGGGGCCATTGGAGCTGAAATCCCCTTCCGTTGTACCGCCACAAATAGTTCTTGATAGCGAAGTGAGTCGAGTAGTTTTACATGATTCTGACTTTTTTTTTCTCAACAAGACACAGGGATTCCTTGCTGTGTTCACGGGACGAGGTTGTGGCACCACACGCGATGTCAACTTTTTCCGACCGCTGTACGACTTTGTTTATTATCATTATCCTTATTTGGTTCTTACTCGACTTGTCTCTGTAGATCTGGAGGCGATACTGAAGTCGATGTCAATGATGTTGAGCATGCGCTACAGAAGGTTATTGTTGCGAGGAAAGTTGAAGATACCTGGGAGGTGGATTGCTTCGGAGGTGTTCCTGCCAAAGCCCGTGTACCGGATGAAGTATGCTTGTTTTCACAGGAAAAGAAGGTTCCTTATCCAGTTCACAGGCCATCATGCTATGTCTCGATCTCAGCCAGTCGATGAACGAGCGATCTGCTGTCGGAGATTCTCTACCTCACGTAGCTTACGACCACACCACGGAAGGTGAAAAGGCTATAGATGAAATTGTCAAAGGTTTGAGTGATGCAGCCCTTCTCGTCAGAGGTAAGAGGCTTAACCAACATGGCACGTTTACGACAGGCCTCACTCATATCGCTGCCTGCAGCCATGGAATGGATCCAAGAGCAGCACGAGAGTTGTTTTGTTGCATGGAAGTCTCTTATCGAGGTAAGTGTACAATTACGTTTCAACCACTTCTGATGGTCCTCGGGGTAAAGGACGAATTGACGACGAAGGAACTATTGGAGCACCTGGGTAACCTCACTCAACGAGATGTACTTGAATACAAGCTTGATTTTCAGGGCAGTCTGAGTATACAACGGATGCAACTGCTCAATCGTAGACTTCTTACGGTCTGGTCAAAGTTCATCGACCGCATGCCTCACACTGAGATCTTCCTTCCTTATCTAGCGCGCTTCCTTTGCCTCTGCTAACAGATTATACGCCGGAATTGTTTCTCATATCCTCGAAACATTCCTAGGCAGCTATGAACCCAAACCAATTCTGGGCGTGACGCCATACGAAGTCCCTCGGATTTTAGTGGATCCTGGGTATGTAGCGTGTTTGGCTCCTCTTTTTTGCGACGTTGAACTCAAGCTTGTGCGTACTTCAGGACAGGGAACCTGAAGCCACCAACTAATAACCCGTTCAGAATTGCGTGGGTGAGTGCCCCCCCGATCTGACGCAGTTATACGTCAATAGCTAACGTATCTTCATGGTAAGGCTTCTGGGCAAGACCTTCTGACCCGGTTGAACTCGGGCCACTCGCTGAATCAATTAACAATCACCCTCGTTCACGGCAGGACGCGCAGGGTTTGGAATCTACCTCCGTCTACTTCAACTCGAGTACTCTATAGCCTTGCAAATCGTGCCACTGAAGCGAGTTTCTCCTCCTTCAATCTCCGTACCTGCACCTCCAGGGATCCTATTCGAGACTCTGAGGATTTGCCTTTGAGCTCGACGCAGTTGCGTATGGGAGGAGCCATCGAACTTTATCAACTCGCGCCTCATTCTCGCAAACCTCTTAAAATCAACGTCACCTCAAATTACTCAGACACGACGATTATCTTACCTGCCGATGCTTCAGCCCTAGCTCTGTTGAGCAAAGTACGAGGACCTTACGACAATATCCTATCGGATATTCGATTGTGGCGCGTTCCTTTTGACCGTATAAACTATGCTAACTTGTATTCAAGGAACGGACTGACGGATGTCGGTGATGGGGAAGAATATGGGGTCCCTGTGAAGTTGGATTCAGATATCAGTCGAATGACTTCCTTGCACTGCAATATGTGGTTTTGGATAGCCCGTGACTCTGCCAGTGAAGAAAGTCGAAGCCTGACACGTTTGCACTTATTGAAGGAACTCTTCAACATCTTCTTGAATCGTGTAGTAAGTCTGGGCCACAAGGACAAGGACACCCTTTTTCTAACCACAATCCAATCGGCAGAGCTCGTTCGACACATCTGTTTCTCTGGTTCTAGGTCTGGTCACTTGTTCGTATTGCTTCCTCATTCACTATCTACTTGATCAATGTTTCTTCCATCAGTTTCCGACGAAGCCTTAGTGAAACAAGAGCTCACGCCAATTTTCGAGAATTTCCGCTTGGAGTTAGATAAAGTGACTGCAAAAGGTGATACTGCAATGTACGATGCACTCGACGTTGCCCGGAGTTCCTTGATCAACTTCCGCGCCGACCTTCCCAATCTTCGTCGAAGAATCATCATTGTTTCTGATGGCGAAGACACAAGCTCAAAGTCCACTCTTTCGGAAGTCGGGTCCGCTTTACAAAGGGACCATATCACTGTCGACTCCGTTCAGGTTGGGCAGACGCTCAGCAACTCTCTTCACCTAATTTCGGCTGCAACAGGTGTGTTGGGTGGTAACCGTGTAGGGATCGATAACTCACTTGTGGAACCAGGCGGATATCGTTTCTTCCCTCAAGCTTCTTTAGGAGATGCACTGAGTATCTTTGTACGTTTGGATCACGACTCACTTCCATTTCACTCATCAACCCCAATCCCACAGGACCTTGAAACCATGATGAACTCCTCCGAACGCCCTAACCGTCCAAAACTGCTCAAGGCCTTTTTACCACACCGTTTCCCTACTCTTGCGAACGACTTGTCTACCTATCCCGTTGACGAAGTCACCATCGATCACTTCCCTGAACGCGCGCAGCACCCAAAGCTCACTGAGCGTGTAAAGGATGTCAAACAGGCCACGGCGTCGGGCACAGCGACTTCCAACAGTGAACGTACGAGGAGGATCATGCGCGAGGTGCTCAATTTCTTTGCTTCCGATTATACCCCTGTCTGATAACCGCCCTGTAGCTCAAAGCTCTCATCGCGGACCCTCACCCACAGATTGATGTCTACGTGAACGACGTGGATATGTCTTTTCTTAAAGTTGTCATTCAGGTATGATTTAGTCATTGTCATCAATGTGATGTTGCATGTGTAACATTGATATTTCTGCTTTTAGGCTCCAGATGATATCGAGCAATGCCCGTATAAGGGCGGTTGTTTCCTCCTCACATGTGATCTCCCACCACAATACCCCCGCGACCCTCCTGAAATACGATTCGTGACGTTTATCTTACATCCCAACGTAGGCTGTCCACACGAGGTGTCACTTTGTCAATCTCGCTTACACTTTGCACTCTGCAGGTCTCCAAGCAAGGGAAGGTCTGCGTCGCAGAGCTCAGTCGGCTGTGGTCTTCGGATATCACGGTGAAAGAGCTCCTCAGTCTCGTCTACGGCCTTCTCCTGGAGCCTGATTTGGACAACCCACTGGAGATCCAGGCCTCGTTGAAGTACTGTGAGTGTTGCCCTTGAGTTTTTGCGGTGATCCATAACTGACGATTATAACCAGATGACGACGATGGGACATTTGCACTGGCGGCCGCCAAGGCTGTTGCAGAACATGCCTCCAAATCTCGAAGCGCGTGGCGCGAGGAGCTCGATGTTTAGCATTGAAAAGGTCGAATACTTATGGAGAATTGATCATGAGGGTTGGAAGGATTTTTTACCAATAATGTATTATTATCTTGACCCAGAGTGTTAGCATCTTGTGTAATTTGAAACTTGTTGTATTACTGGCTCGATGGTATCGGCCAGGATTGTTGAGCTGAGCCCACACCGACCGTAACCGTAGACGAAACAAAACGGTCACGGTGACTTGACATTGACAGAGATTGACAGGTGCTTGTACGCGTTCCTCCACGACCGCCATGCGACTTCGACTTCACCCAAGCCTGTCTCGCATTTTACAGGGTTTCGGACGCTCCAATTCCCTTCCAACATAGGCCTTTTCCATGTGACTGGCAACCTTGGGTTCCTACCACTGCGGATCCCACTGCAGGAGAGCCTGTCTCCTGCCTTGGCTGGCTCTCGGAGTGTTTCTTGTCTTGTCCATGTCGAATGGTCGACCACGTTCTACACCAAAACGTCAGGTTTTTTCTGGTATTTGAACCAGAGCAGGGCAACCACGTCAAGTTTGCCGTGAGTCTTCACGCTCGTCTCCTATTGTGGGTTCTTACGGATGATAACGAAAAATAGGTTTCTGCCAATAAAGACCCGACCAAAGAAACTTTCGCTCGTGAAATCGCAGAAACTGTTGGAGTGGAAGGAGTGAGACTTGAGATCGGGGATGGTTATGAACTGCGCTACCAGGAGTGCGTACTTGTGTCTCTCCTTTTGAATCTTGACGCTCAACCCGAAACTACACAACGGTGAGGTGATACTTGATACCGACGTCGTGATTGCCAAGCCACGTCGATTACGGTTCATCGTCGAACCCCTGAGGTCACCGCCATCAGTCACGGCGCCTGTGTCAAAGAACCCCGTCATGGGATCTTCTCAACCATTGGCTTCCTACCGTGGGGAAGGAGATGGACAAGGGCCCACCCATCTGTGGGTGAGGAACCACTCCAAAGCCTGTATTGAACCAGCCAAGGACCAGTACGAGAAATTTTTGCCGATCGTTTGTTCAGGATCCGATGATGAGAATAACACCGACATTGTCAGACCCTCAATAGAGGGCGACCTCAAGAAGAGCAGGCTTGAGCTTGAGGCCATGACCCTCCTTGCGACCCTTTCCCTCCTTCCCATCGGCACCACTTTCGCAACTCTTGATTGGTGGTGGGCGAAGATTTATCTGAACTTGTCGCGCTTTGTCGGGGCACTGTACGTCCTGCTAGAGAGCTCACCCGTTGAATCAGAGAACAACTATTTCTTATCCATCTGGCCATTCGGAGCTTCATGATCAACTCCAGCCTTCTCCCATGACTTGCCTTCTTGAAATAATTCAAACACAGGTCTGATGCCCATAAAACCAAAGGACTCTCATCCTGATCCGGTCATTTTGAAGGAGTTCTCACTTTCCAGTGTGGCGGGCCCCATCGGCGCACGGTCCACTTGGCACTGTAAACACAAGCCAGTAGCATCAGTAACACAGCAATGAATACGAACCTATTTCGATTTCGATTGACTCAGCCAGACAACACCAACGATACCAAAACGGGCACTTCAATGGTATGCTAATCATTATCCTTTTTGGCAAAGAGTTTGAGTGGTTCTCTGCGCCTTCAATATCATGGCGGACGTAAAACAACATCATTAGCAACAAAACAACTAGCAATACACATTTAAGTAACTACTAGACTCGAACCAGCCGCCCTGTAAGTTATTCGCTGTGTTAAGTCAAGTGAGCGAGCGTGTTCTTTTTTTTTGATCAAGCGGGCGAGTTCCTGAAATTTGAATCTTTGGGTAGGTTTGAGCTTGTAATAACTTGCAGGGCTAATTCCACCCCAACAGCTTCCAACAGCGCCCACCTCCGTAACGGCTGGTTTTGAGACTATCTAACTACAAAGCCGTCGTAAATGGGTCGTAAGAGGGCGTGGATGCTGGTTGATACAAAAGATGATGAAGGGATATTTAGTGTGAGACTCGGAAGTAGGCTAATTTTACGAATACAGAACAAGGGATTAGGGAGAAAGCACCAGGGTAAAGAGCAGTGAAAGGAACATGGTGAATTAGGGTTAACGAATATAGTTGGTGAAAATGAAAGGGACCCATAAGTCATCCGTCTAGTTGGGGTAGAAAGAACAGTAGTCCGCCTCCATTCGTCTCCACGAGCTTGATCTAGCCTGGACCTGGGCTTCCCAGCATGCGGCACCTTCTCCTTTAACCCAATCCCCAGTCACTAGATTGCGTTCAAAATCGCCATCTTGGTATCCATAGCGCTGCTGCAGCAACTTCAACAATGGATTACGAAGCATCGGGTCCATCCTGAGAGACTCCCCAAGAAAGTAACTGCCAATGCCGTGACGAGCGAGGCTCTCCTCAAAAAGAGCTTCTTCGTGTGTGCATCTACAGTTCAGATAACCAGGCGGGGCGTTCCGCGGAGGGAACGACCGACGTTCCCGCCGTGAATCATGCCACGCGCACAGCGCGTTACCGGCCTTGTTGAGCGAGCAAAAAATCTTCGTCCGGACCTCAGTACGCACTCTCCAGTCCTCCTGGAAAGAGGCTGAAGGAGGTAGAGTAGGGAGGCAAAGGGGTTCCTGGGACATATCCCTCGTGCGCAGCTCCTCTAGAGCAGCGCGGTACCTGGCCGTCTCTGCCTCCGCTTCGTGCAACCTTTGGCGTAGGTTTGAGAGTTCCAACTTCATTTGATCGTCCAAGGAGAAGGATGGATCTAATGGCTGCGTGGGCACTGGATAACCAAACCCATTCTGTCTCATGGCGTGCTGGGAGTAGGGGTCAAATAGTGTGTGGCCAAAATAAGGGGAGGATTCAGGCGAGGAGTCTCGCATCCTTGTAGAGTCGTAGATCAGGCTGTGGGACATTTCATAGGTCAAGTTGTTCATCCCAGCGACCCCCGGATAAGAAGATTGATGCACCCCCCGGAGCAAAATGGGTTGACTCCTACTATTAGCCGTCCAATCGCTGTGGAACAGATCATCATTTCGTGCTGGCGGGGAACGATTGCTGCGATGGACATTGTCAATAGTGGCTCCCGTAGTACGACTGGAACCCTCAGAAGATCCCAGGCGCATTCCGTAAGTTCTATCCAGCTAGAGTGGATCAGAACGGTCAGCAAGATGGCAAGCTTGAGGTCCATAGAACACCTACAGCTATGTCCGATTGATCACCTACTGAGTCCGTCTCGTGCCCACTCCGACTTCGGTGAGTGGGCGTATGGCACTTTCCATTTCGTGCTACGGGGTGAGAAGACCAGGCAGCAGCAGTTGCGCTTGCCATAGTTACTAGGCCTGCACAGGGTAATGTACCGTTTTTGGTGGAAGGGTATGGGCGCGCACGAATCGAGAGGGACGCTTCCGACTCTGAGGTACGTCAGTGCAATAAAGTGGGATCGACGAAGGTGATTTCGGGTCACTCAGATGGCTCCTTTTAAATCTTGTTCAAGGAACACGACTTACGGTAGCCAACCCAGCTCTGTATCCTGCATGGGAAATTGGCAGTGCAGATTGTCATTGCAACAGCTGTAGGACACAGCTACAGCTGTCGCAGTACCTTTCTATTTCAGACAAAACAAGTGGCAAAAATACCAGTCCGAGGCCCAGATGAAGCATCATTCTGCGTAACTTTAAGCCCTACCGTGACGTAGGACTACGAGCGCAAGGAACTCGTAGAAGCGCACGATGGATGCATGACCGTCGGGGATCAGCATGAGGTCGCGCACCGTGACTGTTGCTTTCTTCTGGGGTAACTTGCTTCGTTGTGAATACCACGATTGTCCTGAATCCATATGCATCGCACAGTTTCAAAAAGCTGAGCAGATCAAGAGCAGATCCTCCAAGATCATCACTGAACCCAGGAATCATGATGATGGCCCAATGTTGAACTGAGCCGCATCCTCAAGTGCACTCGGAGATCACCGTGACCTTCTTTCTTGCCACAGCAGACCAAGAAACCAACACCGGACGTGACCAGACGACTCGGGCTCAGTACTCTGGGCCCTTTTCGATCTCGACTTCACCCAAGACCAGGCCCGCATTTCAACTTCAACTGAAATGTGTCATCTTCCACGCGAGCAACACGCGAGCAGACGCGAGCTCCTATAAAAGTTCCAAATCTTCAATTACCCTTCTTTCTTCGTACTATCATCGAATATGATAGTCTTACAGCTTCTAGTAGACCTCCTACGAACGAAGCCATCCACCGAGTTCACCGCTCCCCCGTCTTTGGTCCTCGCAGCTGCCTCCGTTGTTCTTCATGTTACCACACAACTCTTCATAACTTCGTTTTCGAGACCTTCGGAAGCCCCTATCGTCAGCAACCCGACATCCACTGTCAATGCTCTTCCTCCCACTTCCACGTCTTTCACCCCATCGCAGGGTTCGGTCTCTCTCCCGGTACTGGTTTACATTGTCTTCGGCACCGTTTTGGTTGGACTGATTTCAGGAACTGGTGCGTTTTTTGCACATCAATGGCATTTCTCAGAAGTACTGAACACCCCTAACTTTGCCCAGCTTTGGTCTACTCCCGTGGCAAGCGTAGATCGAACCCGAACCAAGGCCCACCTCGACGGAATCCTCGTAGAGGGAAACAAGCTGCGCCGCCGCCGAAGGATGAACCCGAACCCGAGGACAACACCACTGGTAATGGCGAAACTAACGACGGCAATGGTGACCAGGACAACACTAGAAACATCGACAGCGGCGACGACGATGACGGCAATGGCAACGGCAACGGCAGCAGTGAGACCAGCGACGAACAAAGCAGCGAGCCTCAAGATGCATTTTTGTGCGCTGAAGGAGGGGATCCTGAAGACCCTCCGCCTCCTGCTCCCACCGGTCGCATCGACGACAACGATAACAAGTCTGCGGTTGGATTCTACGGCCCCGCGATCTCGTTGTTCTACTTCCTCATTGGGTCCTGTGCAGGCCTCTTGGTTCGTTATATATCGGCCAACGCAGCCAAGTGCCAGCAAGTCTTTCAGGCCGTCATCGACGTTACTCACCGCACGGCCCATCTTCTGCCTTTCAAGCTTCGCCTCCGGGAATTGGCATGCACCTGCCTTCACCACTCCCTCAAGGTCATGGCCGCCGTTCAGCTCAGCTCAGTCAGTCTCAAAGGACCCCTCGGGAACCTCGTCGAAATACTCTCTCACACCGTTGAAAACATCCGTCCATGGTACCGCCTCCTGATGCTCGCCGTTTCTGTTGAATTTGAAATGGCCAAAGCCGCGCCTGCTTACTTCCTCGAGATCATCAAGGCACTGGACACCTCTTATGGCTCTTCTTTGCGGCTAGTAGCTGGTCCTTTGGTACTCGTCCTCGCGATCCTTGAAATTGTCCGTGCGGAACTCCCTATCGACACCGAGCCCGCGGCTATGGAGACTGTCATCGACACCGTATCTGAGGCTGACATCACCGACACTGACACCGTCTCCGAGGCTGACACCATCGACGGCTCCGAACAAAGCTTTGGGTCTCAAGAAGTTGAAAACATCTTGCTCGCATCGGACGCCGAAACGGATAACCAAGATGCGAACGTGCTCAACAACGACACTCTCGAAGTCGAAGACCTTTTACTCGCATTGGATGCCAGCCAGAACGATCAGGACATAGACGCGCTCAACGACGATTCGCTTGAAGTCAAAGATCCTTTGTTCGCATCGGGGGGCGAATTACAGATCCAAGACATGGTCATAGTCATTGAAGAGTCTTTTGATGCTCGCGACCTCTTCAACTCGGATGACGAATCTGAAGACGGTACAATCGATAGGCACGACCAAGAGCCCTTTGAGGACAGCAGCGACGCATTCCCATCCAATGACGTTGAGCTCCCCTTGGTCGACGACCAAGTTCAGCATTGCGGCACCACGATCTCGGCTGAATTGATGTCCCCTTTAATCCCAGCTGCCGTACAAGAGGCTGAGGAGGTTGCGCTGCTCCCTGTACCTTCGCTCGAGGTTACCAATGACGACACAGATAACGAAACGGACAGGCACCCAAACCATGATGAAGAGGACGTGGACTTCAACGGTCTTGCACATCCCTCCATAATCCCTTCCATTTCCATCACTTTTTGGGATAGCGGTGTCACTGTTCCGGTCACAGACTCCGAACCTGCGACATCAGTGGTAACGGTAGGTTTTACTCCCTTTCCATATGTTCAAATTTTTCATGCTCTCTTTCTAGGCTTCTGCTTCCGAGACACCTCGAAGGACTCGCGTTAGGGCATTCACAGCCTTCGAGGACTTTGCGCATGACTTCGATTTTGACGTCGAGGGACCCGCGGAGGTCAGTCAATCCTTTCTTCACCTATGCTTCCACCTAACGAACATCTTATTCTCCAGTTCATACACCCACTCTCGCAACGCCTCGAGCGGCTCCTTCCTCAAGATGTACCATTCCCCGCGACCCCCGCCCATAACTTCGTCGGCTGCTTCGCCCCGCACGCAACACCCGCCACCCCAACCGGTTCCCGCGGGCAACACGTCGTCACCAGTTCGTCGAATCTGTCAGAAAACGCAGGTCTGCCCTGGACACCATACCGCACGCCTCCACCCATCGTCCTCCCTTCGCCTACATCATCAGAGGAAGGCATTCCGCCCGCAGACGACGAAGACCCTGCGGCGATCGCAAAACGGAGGCAGTCCCGAAAGTGGGATAAAATTATGGCGAAACGGCGCCAGCACGATGCCAAGAACCTCGTTCCACGACTTCAGATCGACCCCGTTGAGGAAACGTCGTTTTGCTCGTCCGTTGGGGGGAGTGAGGTCTCTGACTCGAGCTTTGATCTCAATGTATCCATCATCGCCAAACCGGCGGTCCCTGAGGTTCCGGAGCGTATGATGCTCAGATCCATGACGGCGGGGTCGAGTAAGGCGAAGAAGTGGTCGCCGGTGAAACCTGGAGGCAAGGTGACAAGGCCGAGGCGGAAGAGGAAAGGCGAGGACGTCCTGGTTGGCGCAGGGGAGGATGAACGCTACGGTGCAGTTGGTTGAACTCACTAGAATATACTTCTATATTCTTTTCATTTCTCTTTATCTTTTATCTTCTTCTTTCCTCGTTATCTTTTCTCTTATATACCCTGTACCTTTATACCTTCGTTAAAGGCGTGTTCAATATACCCTCTCTTTCTCTCACGCCGTTCGATTAGTTCAGGCAAATTAGCGTCGAATCCGCGGACCTCATGACTCACCAATGCGCCTCATGCATCATGAACGTAAAGTGCATCGGTACCGTGTGACGCGTCTTTGAGTTGAACTTTTACTTCTCCCGATGTTACTCATATCCGCTTGTGGCTCTCTACCTTGGAATCGCCTAAGAGCAGTCTGAGCACGACACTAGGGGACAAAGCTAGACAAAGCTGCGAACAACTACAGGTACGCTTTGATCTCTGTTTATCAAAGATCATCTCTTGTGTTCTGGACTGACATACATGTGGTGGTAGTAGCGCTTTGACCCTCTTTTACGCTTTATTCTCCACTTCTCAGCCTGAACAGCCACTTCTCAGCATCTCTCAAACCGTGCTCAACATGGATTCATTACCCTTCGAGCTCGTTGATCTAATCTTCGACTACCTCGCCGAACCTACGGACTGGAAATCGTGTTCGCGCGTCTCGTTAGCGTGGACCGCCGCAGCTCAAATGCGCATATTCCGCCATTGCTTCGCGGAGACAAACCACCAGTGCCTTCGCCTATACTATACCCTCCTCCACTCGCCACACCTTGGGGAGTACATTCGCTACCCCGCCTTCAAGATTGACCACCAAATCAGCGCACAGCTGGCTGCCGCTATCTTGCCGTATCTCAAGCGTATCCTTAGGCTCGTTATCATGTGTGGGAAGTGGACCTGGCCGGGGGATCGGCCGTACGAACTCTCTGGTACTCTTCGCGAACCCTTGGCATCTGCACTCGATACGAAACAGCTTAGGACCTTGTGGTTCGAAGGCTGTACTTTTGCGACCTTCGAACTGCAGGAATTTTTCGCACATGCTCCGTGCCTAGAGAACCTGAATGTGACGAAATTCACCAGCCGTCCATTTGACTTCCGTCGTTTGCAGGAGAGCCCCACTCGGGCCAAACTTAGAACTCTCACTGTGGAACTCACGATGGAAAGTTACATGCTGGGTGATTGGCTCTGTAATCCTATCTGTAGCCTCGACTTGAGTGAGCTGCGATATCTCAACATCGAATATGACCCGGATTACAACGAACTCGTCATCAAACTGATATCAAGGCTACTCAAGCTCGTCGGCCGTTCGGTCACAGACGTTGCTATCAAGCGAATCAAAGGTGTGTATCCTATTTTGTGAGATATTATATCCGCTGACTCCCTATTATCTAGAAACTCCCCACCTTCCTGGAATACCCTTCACCTTCCACCACAACCCATGCATTCGCCGTCTTACCCTCCAACTCTCTCCCCACGTCCTGTGGAACCCAATGGTCTGTCCACCGCAGTGGGTAGACTTATCAATCATGCGCCTCGCAAAGCCCAGCCCGATCGAAGAGCTCATATTCATTCTGGAAATCAACAACTCTCCTCCGGAACTTCTGTTCGGCAATCAGCAAGTAGGCCTGCCACGTCACACTGGCTGGGGCCGCATGGCCTCTCTGTTGACCGAGGAGTCCTTCCCAGCGTTGCAGTGTGTCACGATCACATCACCCCTCCCTTGGCCAATACAATTAACCCACCAAGCTATCGGGAGGCTCCAGATGGAGGGTATGGGATTGAAATGGGTCTTCATAATGTCGGATATATACCACAGACCCATCTTATACTAGAGAGAGGAACAGCAGTGATCGAAGTACTTTATCACAACTACGACTACGATGCAAACTAGATTTCTAGCAATCAGATTCAGAGTACATAAGTAGAAAGATATATATCTTGGTCGATGTCGTGGCGAGAGCCTTCCTCTCTCCTCCGAAGGAGTGGATTCAAAATTGTATAATAGTTGAAAAAAAAAACTGGGCTTTATTAGTCACATTCGGGTACGGGGAATCGAACCCCGAGCTGCCGCGAACGCAGTGAACATGAGAGGCGGCAATGTTAGCCGTTACACCATACCCGACGTGGTAAAGAAAGGATCTTGGGGCATTAAAAGCTTCAGCCAACTCTGAGCTTTACGCGATAACAAAACCCAAGAGCTATCAGATTTCTTTAGAACTCTCAGCAACGATCGATCTATGAGCGACACATGAACCTTAGCACTTTTGCCATGCTACATGGTCTCCACTCATTCAGTTGAAAGGTATAACTTCAATCAAGCAAATTTTATATGATTCTGAAGATGCTATATGTAATGCCTATGCTACGATGAACGAGAACAACTAAGAGTATGCAGTATGCCGGGTCCCAAGCTACATGGGCCGGGTTAAATAACGAAGGAAAGCGACGGATGATCGATGATGCTGAGAGGGGATGGGGGGAGTAGTAGGCTGCTTCGGATGGCGAAGCGCATGAGGCGCGTAGGTCTAAGAGAGCGGAAGGGGAAAGAAGAGTTCGGTCCACGAACGCGGGGGATGTGAAAGTGGAAGGAAGGGAAGGAGGGAATACGGGAAGAAGGAGGGTGGCGCGGCACAGTGAGTACCGAATCTGAGAATATATATCTGATTATGATGGCAATATACAGATAGGAATGAGGGATGGCGTGCTGGCTGCGGAAGCTCATGGCACGAGTATGCAAGGAAATGGGTGGGAGTCCCGAAATTGGGAAGCCAAAACCAATGAAGGAAGAGGAGGAAACGAAATGAGGAATATAGGGAAAAGAGAAGCGGGGACTAGAGTATTATATCACAAACTTCTTGAGTATAGGGTACACCGAAGAAAGAGTCTTCTTCACTTCTTCATTGCTCGTTAACATCACTGCATCACAACATCAGCGTCCACACAAAAACACAAGAAAACGAAAACACACACCATATAATTTCCACAAAATACAAGACCGCTTCAGCTCATACTCACGGCTTCTTATTGAGCGTCAAGCTCCTCATGCTCTGTTCCAGCAAGCCCTCCGCCGTCGCAAAGCAGCAGCTCTTCGCCTGTGCCTGCATCTGGACCGGCGTCGGCGCCTTAACCTGCTCCAGCGGCTGCTGCACCTTCACCTCCTCAATATCCACGACCCTCACAACCGCCTTGCCCTCAAGCACCCTCCTGACTTTATCCGCATCCCACGACTTGCCCGCCCCAATCGACGAGCTCGACGACGATGACGGGGAGGAGCCGGAGAACGCATCCCAGAACGCGCCCCCGAGCTTGCGGAACAGCGTCTGGCTCGCGAGCGCGGCATACATCGCGGTCTCCTTCTCCTTCTCCCTCTCGACGAACCTCTCCCTCTCCCTCTCGCGCTCCCTCTGCAGCTCCCTGCGCTCGCGCTCGAGCTTCTCGACGACGCTGCCCTTGCCGAGGAGTACGGGCGACGAGGGCGGGGACGTATACGGCGGCGGAGGCGTGCTGGGTGTCGTCGGGTGTGCGTGGGAGTACGGCGGCGCCGGCGAGGGCAGTACGTGTTTGCCAGAAAGCAAGGACACGATGGGGGAGGCGTTGGTGGGTGCAGAGAAGAACGCGGGGCGGAGGGAAGACGCAAGGCCCGTGAGGTGGTGCTGGTGCGCTTGTTGTTGTTGCTGGAGCTGTTGCTGATGGTTGTGTTGCTGCTGCGACGCCATCTTGCCCCAGAGGTGCATCCTGTACGCATCGAGCGTCTTCATCGTGAAGGGGTTCACATCCGCGAAGCCCTCGAAGCCGATAGGCATCATCTTCTCCGCCTTCTGTTTCTCCAGATCCGCTTTCTCCCTCTCGAGCTTGCTTTTCTCAGCAACGGCACCGAGCCCGTTGAGGAGGGGGTTGACGTTCTCCTTCCATTTGTCGTCCTTCGCCACCACGAATGGGCTCGGTGCGAAAGGACTCGGTGAGAACTGGTTCTGCAGCATGTCCGCGACCGATACATCAGGAAGCACAACGCGGTGGACAGGCGTAACGCCTCCCATACCCATGCCAAGGCGGACACCACCCCAGAAGCGGCCATTCTTGCTGGCATCCTTTTGGGTGTTGGGTGTCAGTAGTGCTGCGGCCTGTTGTTGCTGGGCCTGAGCAGCCTGTGCCTGGAGTGTGGCGGCAGCACTCTGTGCGTGGAGAGGTGCAGGCGGTGGGAGGTTGAGCAGGGGGTAATCGGTACCATCTGACGTGGCAGACGGAGCACGACCATCGAGCAGCGTGCGCTTGAGTGCAGCAATCTCCTGACGGAGTGCGAGGTTTTCCGACTGCGTAGAGCCGAGTTCCGACCGGATGGCATCGAGGAGGCGATCCCGTTCGGCGATGTCACCTTCCAGGGTTGAAATATATTCTTTTTTGCGAAATTAAGATTAAAAATAAAACGAAGCAGGGGCGTCAAAAATACACACCTTTTCGTCGGACACGAAAGTTGCGCGCGCTGATCTTATTCCTGAGCTGCCGTTTCTCCTTGCTGGTCATCTTTGCAAAGACCTCGGGAGACGGCCGCCAGTCTTGAGGAAGCTCGTCATCGTCTTCATCGTCTTTCCCACCCTCGCTCGTCGGGCCCTTCTTTTGACCTTGGTTATAAATGTTGGTGGGTTGATAGGCTGTGGACGGGGTGAAACTCGGGGGAACAACAAAAGGAGTAGAGACGTTGTATGTGTTTTCCTTTCCGAGAGAGGCGGAAACAGGATTGGGAGGAGGCGACTTCTTGACGATGCCGCCGGATTGGATAGTGCCTTTGCGAGCTTTGCCGTGGCCACCGACTTTGACAGGCTGGATGATAAGGGTGAGCTTCTCCCGCTCCTCATCAGTCTCAACCTCCTTCTCTTTCTTCTTGGTCGTGCGCGCTTTGGTGGGCTTTGTCGGAGCCGGAGGCGAAGGTGACTCAGACACGTCTCCGTCGTGTTCGACCTCTTCAGCCGGCTCAACATGCTCATTTTCCTCCGTATCGCTGGGGACAGAGGGCGTCCCAACGAGCTGCGGATCTATTCCCATCGCCTCGCCAACGATCCCCGTGCCGATGCCCGACAAGTCCATATTTATGTCCATGCCCAGCCCGCCATCGAGACCGATATCGGCCCCATCAAAGGTACTGAAAAAGTCGTACGGCGCGTGGGAGATGGCCATCATGGGGTCGAGCTGCTTCGCCTGGATATCATCATCGAAGATGAAAAAAGATGAGGGGTTGTATTCGGGGAATGTGTGCACCGCGGCGGGTTGTGGGGGAGTCAATAGAGACGATTGGTATGGCGATTGAGGGGATGAGCCTCTTGAAGAGGAGGCTGTGGCGGGTGAGTTTGAGTTGTTGGCGCCGTTGTCGATGCCGTTGAGGATGTCGTCTGCAAAGAGGTCAGCGTTGAATATGTCGCTGAAGTCGTTTAGAGACGGTGAGGAAGAGAAATAGGGCTGATGCTGGACGGGGTTGTCCACCTGCATGACGGTTGTTGGAAGGGAAGTTTGTGGCCACAGAGTTGATTACAAGGGAAGAGTAAAACAAAGGTTGCAGCGCTTACGTAATCTCCGCCGCGCTTGCGTGTTACGGCGTACCGGCAGCAACCCGCAGCCACATCATATTCTAGCATGTTCTACTTCCGCTATCAGCGTCCTTTCTCTTCCTCTCAATCCTATATGGGCCCATTCAAGGCGTCAAATCACTTCCAGGTCCCTTTCGAAGCCATCTGGCGCTTTCCTCACTGCAATTGCTCAGAACTCTCGCCGTTAACGCGGGGCCCTTTCAGTCATCCACCTCTCTTTGGATCATAGCTAGATCCAATCGCTCCACCTCGTCGGACCAACTCGGGCCCTTCTTTGAGCGACTTCCCACCCTTTGACTTGCTTTGCTTCCGCAGCCTCCCCTTTCAGTGATTCAGTCCTTTGGCTCTTTCAGGCCCCGACAGACCTCATGCTACCTCCCCACGAGAACGAGGCAGGCCAATTACAGTAGATGTGCCTCCCCGACGTGCCACTCGCACGCACAACGCCTTGATACCACAATCTACACTGCCTCACGTTTAGCGTGGAGCATTTTACGCGCGGACGTCACCTTGCTGCGTGTTGACTTCTTCCGCGGCTACCATGGCCACGATATCAGGGAATGTTCCTGGCATTTCGACAAAGCCACACTGGATAGCAAGGCATTCAAACAGAGTCGTGTACGACGTACAGACACTCTTTCTCACTGTCAAAACACTGGCGAGTGTTCGAACGAATAAATGGCTCCCTTTTCACGGAGAGACTTCGGCTTTCAGCGCTAAGTATTATTGCCTGTATTCTGTCCTTATTATAGTCGTTGAATAACTACGTTTCCTCAAACTGTTATCGAGCGCTCATTGAAAGGGACTACAAGCATACAGGTTGAAGGGATGAGGATCCTTCTATATCTACACATTCAACAGGTTACAATTACAAGTAAGACATGCTTGACAGCACAGCGTCTACTCCGGAACCGACGCCCCGATGCTGATTACGAAACGAGACCGCCGTTCGTCGCCCAGCCGCTCCAGATGACCAACGACGCCCCCTTTCAGTTGAATTGCTTCGGCCTTCTCCTTGTCCGTTGTAGCGTTGAGAACTACTTGTGCTGTCCACTTCGCTTTGGGATTGCAGTTGAGGTTGAACCCATCGATGGTTTCCTCCAATTCGTTCAGTGCATCGGTGAGCCCGTTCTGATGGCTGGATTCTATGACCAGTTCCAGACGGAAAGTTCTAGAAGTTTCGACTGCATCCGGGTCCCTAGCATCAAGTTCCAAGTTACTCAGACTCATATATAAGAGCAATATGTCGTCCTTGACTGGCTTGCAGTGAACTTCGAGCGCGTGCAGACGATTGAAATGTTTGACGGGAAGATTCTCAACTGTGACGAGCAACAGGTTAGTAGTGACGGCTGGGCAAGTCACATAGGAGTACCTGGAAAGACATCGTATAAAAAGAGCCGGTCAATACCCATAGACGCCTGTAGCGGAATCATTGATAGCTGGACCTCCGAGCGCCTGAGCAAGTAGGGCGATCTCTTTCAGCGCAGGCAGACAACAGGCTGGTGAAACAGCACGAGACAACTTCATCAAGGTGGCCACAAGCGTCTTCTGCGAGGCTTTATCAAATTCCACGACTTGAAGCTTCAGCGCTGTGGGTGCCGGACGCGGCGAAATTCCAGAAAGCCCGCCAAGTTGCCTGGAGGCGCTCTCCTGCGGGGTTCGGCTTGCGCTTGGTGACCCTTTCATCCGACTTGACCAAGGGTCAGCGTTACTGAGACGAAGATGAGTGAGCCCAGGGCAAGTCAACCGCAAGAGTGTGTATAGGTTTGGGCAGTATGTGGCTGATAGGAAGGTGAGTGTGCGCGGCAATTCTTGAAAAATCCGAAAGACTTCTTCGGTATATGTCTCCTTTTTGTCCGTCGCAGAAGGCGGGACCTCCCAGACGAAAGACAGGAGGGACCTCTGTCTGATGACTATAGTTAAGATGGCCTTCAACGTAGCCTCTACATTTGGGATGCTCGTGGAATAGTTCGCAATCACCAGATGCATCACATCTATTTGAACTTTCTCAACTTGTCGTTGGATATCATTCTCGTGGGCCGCACAATTGAAGATGAGAATGCCAGGGACATTCAACGCGTCTTCATAGCGTTCCGCAGAAGGGGGGGGGAGACGTCCAGTCGGTAGGCCCGAAGAGAAGCTGCGAGACATCCCGTCTTTGGAAACGTGACCCATTTTCAAATATGGAGCGAAGAGCATGAGTTTGGCTAACAGAGAGGTTGGGCATCTTGAGTAGAGTTGTATGTGGAAAGTTGGCAGAAGAGGTGGGTTGTTATTCTAGCCTTCAGAATCCAGAGCCTTAAATACCCAACCATGCACAGCATCGGATCGGCGAGGCCTGAAAGATTTGTCCATGGTGCCTCGTTGCAGCCATCAAGCAGCCACCAGATTGACAGCGAAAGCCACTGGCCCGCATGGTACCTCCTCATCCCTAGATAACTCATCAAATTGTCGAGTCATTTCAGAGAATTTGAGGCCTTTTTTGTGAAACGTCCGGGGCTTTTTGCGGAGCGTGGCAACTTTGGTGGTGGACAACAACGAATGTGTGGCGTCGGGCCGTCCGCTAAGTAATGCAGTGCAAAAAAATGCTTAGAAGCTCCAGATACGCTCATAGATAACAAGGCTAATAAGGCTTGCCTTGAGTAGTTATTACTTGGCTGGTCCAAGTGCCAGTGATGTAAAAGCTAAATGGACAGTGGCGGGACCGGATTCGATCTCGTCAACAAGCTCGAAGCGAACAATTTCATATAGAAACAACTTTGACAAGCTCGCTATATACAATTGAGGGAAAAGGTGAAAAGGTACTCGGTTACAGAGAATTAGAAGTGCTACAATCAACTACCAAGAAGTGTAAAATATTCAAAGAAGGTCTATCGTAGGTTGATGAATGGGTATTGTGGCGGATGTTGAGGTCAAAAGTTGCGTGCATGTGAATGAGAGGATAACGTCCGACGAAGTCACTAGAAAGATAGACTCAGTGTTTGTGCGCGAATGCGGGAGCAACAGCTAATGTATTCACCTAGAAAGATAGACTAGGTATTGGTAAATACATTGTAATAAGGTATCGTAAATGTAAGTATATCTCACCTCAGTGTTTGCGTGCGAAAGCGGCGGGAGCAACAGCTGAGGGGAGATGAAGTCTCGAGTGCCGTAAAATAATATCAAGTAATCTAAACTACATTTGGTAAGAACGAAGGGTAAGTTGCCAAAGAGAGAGGTAAACGTCGTGTATGTTCCGAGAAGCGGAAAGACAATAGGTTAAATGGTAAATAAAATTGCTACATACTTGTGGCGAAACTGGGGTGAGCAGACTATACCTTTGACGTCACGAGGACGGGTCAGCTTGCTATTCCAACAGTGAAGGGAGGTGACGACCTCGACAGCATCATTTCTTCTGCGACCAAATTAATCGGAAATGAGTGTTCAAATGATGTTCGTGGGTCAAAAAACGACCGACATTTACCAATAATCATTGGTGGTTGATACGCCTGTCATCCACTTCTGAAATAGTCAAGGAACTGCGTCAAGGATATTCTAAGAAGATATGATGGGGGCGAAATCTGACGTCGACTGGAATAAACGACACTAGACACTTCTCAACGCCGGAAAGCGCGGTTCCAAGAAGAAGGCCTTGCAGCTCATTCCGCGCGTCCGGCCTTCCCAATTGTCCGAACGGCTGAATTCCTTGAGCGTTCTAAGACCCATTCCTCTCTTCTAGCCACATAGCTCACCCTATTTCATGAGATTATGATTGAACCAGGTTCCTAGAACTCAAATTCCAGTGTGTCGTCATATGATAACAAATTCAACACCTATTTGCTTCATAACTTGCTCCTTGAAGCGGCATGCCAGAGAATTGGCATGACAGGTTACGGTTGGGACATACTACTTACTACCTTGCTATCTTTAGACTTTGACAAGGGCACGCTTCCTACGATCAGGGATTCTGGTTCAGCTATCCACTGCTGCACTCCTTGCTGCCGCCTGGAAACAAGCAGCATTGAATGCGTCCCACTTCACTGCGAACACCACCGTAGCACGCCAAGGAAGTATATACACATCTCAACACAAATATAGGTGTATCCTGATCTACCGCAAACGCCAGGTTACCGCATGCCGACACGAACTGCTGTTGATTTTTACGACCACCGTATCTCTTGAGATAACAACCGCAGACGAACATTGAACAATGGCCATCCCCTTATTGCTCTAGGTGCAACTCACCTTAGTTGGAAGCACTGTCCAATTCTCTTAGCTCCAGATATTGTAACTGCTGGCTAGCTGTCAGCGATTAACCTGAGGAAAGGGGGGTTGATTTACAGATGCACGATATTTTTCCGTGATGAGAAAGTGCTGGGAGAAGCCAGTGTCACTGCATGCGCCTATAGTCAGCCTTTCCAGTCGAAACACTGGTAATGCCGCTTTCACCACCGATGGCTGGAACTCTTGTGCCAAGCAGTTAATGAAGGTAATTGCTCGCAGCTTTGAGAAATGATTCAAGAAAACGGGGAAATCGAAGTTATCGCGAGATGTGGAATTTATCGACCCTCTCTAGCTGCGAATTATTATGAGGAATAGTCGAAGCGAGGATGTGCTGCTTTGCGACGGCGCTGAGTTATATTGAGGGAAGGTGTGCATGGAGCGAATAAGGCTAATATCGTATGTAGTGCTTCAGAGTACTGGATTCAAGGCTCGTGGATCTCCTTCAATTATAAATGTTTTTTAAATATCCTAAGACGAGGCGTGGATTCCAACTTTTATAGCGCAGGCCCGACGCTGGCCTCCTCGTGTAGTTCTAAGGTGTGGAAAATATTAGCCTGAGCGAGCGGAGCAAGTATTCTCCACGTTGAAGAGCATGCACATGAATATTCATAGTCTTCAGCGAAATGGCTCAGGATTCCGCAAAACATCTCCTGGAGTAACGGTTGGGAAGTTATTTGTTTGAACGCACATGGGGGGTGGACAGACGGATTGCCCGTCTCAAGTTCAATAACATTAAGAACCCAGTATATCGAGATTCCAATCGAGGTGTTGGAATATCGAGCGCGCCGCCAGAAATCACGAGGTTCGCCGTTAACTCCATTGCTGTGTCCATTCTTGTGGCACACCTTTTTGTCTTGTTCATTCCGCCATATTCCTTAATTCGTCGCCTTCGTTCATCCCCTTTATTGTAGTACATCAGTTGTATTTAAGTAAGTTCTGTAGTAATGTATGACCTCGCGCGATTGCGAGGGTCAACTGCTATCCCGAGTGAGCGCGCAGACCCGCTCATTTTAACACGAGGTACATACCGAAGAGGCCAGATTTTCTGGAACTGGCATACCGTAAGGGCCGTTGACAAGGCCTTCGGTCACAGTGGCGCTCGCAAGCGATTTCGATTCCAGGCATGCTCGAAACGCACTATCTGGGGGACACGGGGGCGATACGAAAAATTGAAAGCCAGTCGAATCCAGAAAGTCCGACTTTGCGCCCCGCTCAAGTCATCCTGTGCGCGCAGCCACTGCATTTCACAAAACCACCCATACATATCAGAAGCACTCACAAGCACTAGTCGGTATGCATGTTCGGCACAACCATATGTAACCCGCCCTGATTTCAACGCCGTTTTCTTTAGAAACATATCATGAATGATGACGTCAGCATGTGTTAACATACAGGATGGTAGCCCCCAAGGCATCGTTTCTCGATGTCTCGTCCTCTGTCCTGACCTTTCGACGTTCCCGACCTCGAAACTTATCATGTCTTGCGACTTCTGCGGCCGATTCTTCGTTTATTGCTGCCGTGATGGCTCATGGATCGAGCGGGTTTGTCATCACTACCGACTCGCTTTCACGGGCGGTTCCTGTCTTTCAAATGGGAAAGCAGGGGCTAAGGCTGGACTGGGCATAGTGATTGGTAATGGGGAAGAGGGAATTCAACAGTGGGCAATTCCAGTGGAGGCGGATGTAGATCCGAACCGGCGAAGGACAAGCCAACGCGCCGAGCTATTGGCTGCCATCGAGGGCCTCAAGAGGCTTGATGATGCGGAAGAGGGTACAGAGGAGCCCAGGCGCAAGCATTCAAAGGATCCGAACGACAAGTCGGAGTGGGTTATCGCAACGGATTCTGAGTACGTTGTGAAAGGAATGACAGAATGTTATCCCACTTGGAAGGTATCTGTTGAACTTGATTGATCAAGCATGTATTCATTTCATCCCATCCCATCAGGCGCGAGGCTGGAAGAAGTCTAATGGCCGTGTTTCAGTGAACCTCGATCTTTTTCGGAAGCTGGACAGTCTTGTCTGCTCTGTAGAGGAGCGGGGCATCAACGTTGCATTTTGGCATGTTCTGCACAAGTTCAACACCCTTGCAACTTCACTGGCAAAGAAGGCGGCGAAGGATGTGCCCAACAACTAGTTGTATTTGTAAAGGAATTCAAATTCACTTCATCGCTCCTTGGAACTCACCACCATCCGCTGCCTCTTCATCCACCTTACGATTTTGTTTTTGAGAGGCCGCGACCAAGCAAGTAGTTTTAGACACTACGCGTGTCATCCATGGCAATAGAGGCTTGCACGAATAATTGACAGGTTGGCCCCGCAATGGGCCAAAGACCATTGCGCCATGCTCCGAGCGAAACACCAATAATTGGATGACGATGGCCATCGATATGAGACAGTCTGGTCTCCCTTCATAGATCGGATAACGATCAGGGATTGGGGTTGCCATCGCCTGAGCCTCGTTGGTGGGTCACGGAGTTGTCCCCGTGAGCTACCAGAGAAGTGGAGTCAAGTTCTGCAGGATATTGATTGAACGAGGATTGTTACTTACTTGAGAGGAAATAAAGGGTCGTACTGCTAGCTATTGCATGCTCTTCGGGACGGAAGGTACCCAGTAGTCGACCCTCCTAAATCGATTCTGATATGGTAGATCCCGTTCAGCCTGTGAGAGCGCCGAGAAAGGGAGAAACATGACGAAGAAGGAGTATGTGTTATTGATATTGCTGGTAAAAAAGAAACCAGTGACTGACAATAATTTCGGTCATTGCCGGAGATTGTACACTATTGTACATTTCGCCACGCCAACTCCGAAACTCGCTGCAGCTCGTGGCCTTAAAGTAGTAAGTTCGTTACGCTCCCCGGTTGCCCCAACGCCTGGTTTGGAGCTAATCGGTGTGGAAGTTCTAAGTCTTGAGCTGTTTACTATCAGGTACAATCAGAGCATCATCCCCTACCATTTATGCATGCGCAGGCAACTCATACAAGTACTAGCTCTAGGTCCTCCTAGTCTAATTGACTCTGAAAGAGATGGTCCCGGAAACTCTTACGATCATAGAGAGGGATGAGGCAGGCCGCCATCGAACAATCCTGGTGAACAAAAACAAGGTGCGTGTTTCCGTTCAAGCGACTTACGAAAACGACTGAAGGCCGGTATTTGATTGTAAAGATTGATGTTCAAACGAATCTCGGAGACAACGCAGGCCACCAGCGAGCGGCCGACTTTCTTACAAAGGTCTTCCTTCCCTCGGGCTATCCAAAAAGCGTATCACCGGGTAAAAGGCTTCTTCTGTTGATCTTTCTGTTCGAATACTAAGATCGTCGTGCTCAGATTACCTTCGGTACGACCTGGCATGATATTACAGTAACAAAGCAATGAATCAGTTACAGCTATCAGGTTTTGAATGCCTTACAAGCGTTTTGCAACTCATTGGCGTCCCTCTTGTCGTCCAGAGCTGTACTCGAGGGTGAGTGCTGTGCCGTTCCCTCCCTTTTTCACATCAAGGTTCAGTTCTATCTTTAGGCTTCGGCGTAGGCGACCCGTCAGCGACGGCCACACATGCACTACTTCTCACTGTTGTTCAAGATGTCTTTGGTCGTTTCACCAGTCAGTTTTTTTTTAGCTTGAAGGGTGGCTGATGGAGAATGGTTTTCATCCAGCCATCTTTGGTGCTTACGCGCTTGGTTCTTCTCTCGTTCCGGAAGCCAAGAGCTACCGATTCCTTGCGGATGTCCTCAACGATGCGGCAGTCATCTTGGATACATTTTCTCCTGTACTCGGTTCCTCGTCCTTCCCGCTACATGTTCCAGGGCTCAGGCTAGGCGCGTTGTGTCTGAGCGCCTCCTGCAGAGCTCTATGTGGAATCGTAGGGGGAGGCTCGAAAGCAGCCATTACCTTACATTTCGCGACTCCGGTTAATGGAGTAGGGGATGTCGGGGATCTGAATGCGAAAGACTCCAGTAAGGAAACTGTCTTGGCACTCTTTGGCATGGTGGTAAGATTTGTCCCATTACAATAACAAGCTCATACTCATGATTTTTATCTAGCTTGGGACGCTCTTAGTGCCGCACGTAACCGGACCCTGGCTCACTTACAGTGCCTTATTCCTGCTTGTGACGCTACACCTCCTTATCAACTACGTCGCGGTTTGCGGACTCGAATTACGTTCGCTGAACAGGCAACGTGCTGGTCTTGCCTGGAATTCGTACCGATTATCATCCGGGAGCAAGGTACCATCTCCCACCGAACTGTCAAGGATAGACAACATCCTAGGCAGGCCCGATGTCATTCGCGACAATGGCGGCCGCATCATGGGCCGATGCACCATCGGCTCATGTTTTTCCGATGTCTTCCATGAACGTTTTCCTGCCCGCCTGTTGGAGATCTTTGCACTAGAGCGGTACCTATTGTGGTATGATGATCAATGCCTGTATCTCCCTCCGGGCCGTGAGGACCAGGATGTTCTTAGCGGGCCTATACATCTGCATATCATGCTCAAAGATGGTTATAGCGGGTCTGACCAGCTTAAGGCGTGGTGTCAAGCCGCTGACCTTTGCAGAATCAGTGTCGAGAGTGGGAAGGTGACCATGAAGATAGATGGACATCATTGCGCTGAAGACCGTATTTCGACGACTCTCGAGTCCTCCTCTCGGGATTTCCCAGATTTTCTACAATCTCTGCGCGGTGCTGGGTGGAATACTGACGACATTGCTCTTTTGGCTGGTTCTCCAAAGGCGGTTCTCACAAATGTGGGACCGACACATTTGTCGAACGGCGACAACGAGAATAAGAAGTCCCGTTAGGTCGTCTTACGTGCTTGCAACTCCATGCTCCACGATACCCTTTAGATCCTCACGCAGCCCTAGATGACCGTAGTTTATATACTTACTTCGAATTTTGCCCATCATGGCTAATCAGTTCGCTTTTGTGCCTCATTATCGGTCACTCGGCGAGCGTTTTTAGAGTTCCCCGCACGTTCCTCGCACAAAGCACGCCGAACGCAAATCCGGGGTAACGCTTCGATATTCCAATGAATCTGGTAGCCCCTGGGGCGGTAAACTTTTACAGTTGGGGTCCGATGTTGATGTTCCATTCTTGTCCACGAAACTCGGCGTTCGGGCCTACCTCTACCCATACCGAATCGACTATCAAGACAAGGTCCGTGATTTCCATGTCTGCACAGCTACAAGTACTGACCAAGATATACATAGAACGATTGAACTTGCCCCTTATTTCCGTCTACGGCCGACGATTACGGGTGCTAATTGAGACCGTTGACCTGCTTTGCACTTCGAATTTCCCTGACAATGGTGACGTCGGCGGGGGTTCAAATGGCAAGGCTAAATCGCGTGGCTTCAGATCTGGGAAAAGCGCCGTCTGGAGAAAAGCCAAGCAACCCCAAAAGCCAGAGTTTTTCCTTCGAGGCTTCATCGTGTCACCCTTGTCCGCGGTGTGCAAGCCAGGACACCCCGACTGGGAGGATTCTGCCTCATACGGCACTGTAATTTTCTCCGCTCATCATGGTCCGCATGCTCCCAGTCAAGCTTCCACACGGACTAGCCCAAAGAATTCTCCTTGGGCGTCATCGTTCGGATCTCAGTTATCTTCGCAGCCTGTCCACAACAAAGACAATCCGATTGTGGCCGCCTGCGAAACGAAACATAGTAATAGACCTTTGATCTGTCGCCTCCATAGAGCTTAGGCGGTAGTTCAATTTCAACGGCGGAAGCGCCTGGATAATCCTCGCGTCATTCCATCTGCGCGAGCCCCAACAAATCGTCTCCCTTCGCAACTCATCTTGATTTCGGCCTCGCTTTCATCACAACTCCGCGATCAAGGACCTCTCGCACAAAAAACCCGGCCAGTTTTAAAATATGTCTTTCTTTAGGTTGCCCACTATGTTTGTCTCTACCAAGCACATGGTACTGGCAATCAAAAGCCTTCTCCGTCCTGGCCCGAAATCAGCGCGCTCACCGTATTCCCGTCCTTAACACCGAGTCACTTCATTTGTTGCCCTTCATAAACTCACTGTCCCAAACTCCTACAACTTAATGCAGTCCTACGCTCCGATAACAGTGGATGACATCCTATAGGCCTCCCGGCATCATTCGGCCCGCGCGCGCCCAGCGAGATCCGGGCGCGATGATTGAATGAACTTCTGCGATTTGCGAATGGCAGGCAGGTGAAAGAAGAGCGCCAGATTGAGGTCGAAGCTCTGATCTTGTTCCAAAGCCAGTCCCTCGGTCCGCCTCGCACCGATTCCAAGCATAGCGATCCTCACTCCTAAGCATTGCTGTTTTCCTTTGTACTTGTACGGCGTTCGGCGTCCTGACCCACCCAAGTGCGCGCAGGCCTGCGCCGAATCGGATCTCATCTAGCATGTCTTATGTGGGCCCATCTAATGGTGAATCGCTCCCGGGTCGCCCGACCTCCATTAGGGCTCTTGATAGGTCTCGTCTCTTGTCCTCTCAGGCTATGCACCAGCTTCTCGTCGACATCATCCATCATCGCCAAGTAGGACCCGGGGGACCCCCGCGTTTGAAACTGACTTGTGTTCGAAAAGCTCATTGACGTGGGCGGGGTCGCCAGTCGTCATCGTTCCATTGGTCCGGTCTGATATCTTCTGCGCAGTGTCATTGTATTGGCATATGCACATAATGTACATGCTAGACGGCGCTTATATCAGAGACTCAGAGATTTATCCGCATTCCCAAGGCACGCCACTGACGCAGGCGAATTACGCTTCCATCATGACATATGTTTGCGTCCTCTGTCAACGGTTCCCACAAACGCGCCGTCGGGGTGGTCCCCCGGAGTGCCTATGACCCCAGTGAGCGTACTCAAGCTGTTCTGCTTTTAAATCTGAACCGTCGAGGCAGGCAGCTTAGTCAAACATCGCGCAGCCGCAAAACGGCAAACCACAAAAATATTCCTCGGATTCTCGGTTCCTGGAAATCAATCACATCGTAATCATATGCACCCGCAGATCCCACCGGCATCCAACATCAACGCCTATGTTCCAAAGATCTCCACACTCTGATGGGCATGTCTGCTGACCATGTTCCCCCAACCGTGTAAATCGCTATGACAGAAGAACATACTGCTCTATTTCTGCCCAACATATTCTCCCTTGCCCTTCAGCGAAAATTCCCCTCGCAGCTACTTATATCTGCCTATCTATACATAAGCCCACGGCGGTGCTTCCTTTTCGCGTGTGCTGAACTGCGAAGCCCTCCCGCGCGCGCTCCCGAAGTTTCTGCATCCCTGCCCTGACAGCCATCTCACACTGCCCCTCGGCGCTTACCGCTGTGGCACCCGCGGCTCTGAGCCTGAACCTGACCATGAGGCCACCTCGAGGCCTTGGCATCAACGCCCTCGTTGCGCCAGGCCGCGTACGCCACACCCACCTCACAGGCGCTCCCCGCACATATGCACAACTCCAAGGAATTACCCAAAACACCGTACACGCCGGGCCCTGCGGTACACAGAAGCTCCGCACCGACTGGAATTGGTCTATGGGAGGATTCGAAAACACCGCGACGGCAATGCGCATGCAGAGCGCAGAATAGCATACATGCATATTTCTACATACGTCCCCTTCGTCCGAAATTCGGGCGAAGGTCAATGCTTGTCGGAACCTAATCAAATCGAACACACGGATGGGACCTACACATTCGACCCCACATGCGCTTGGGAGTCGAAGACACTTGGACCGCATCTTCCATCCACAACCGGCTGCCGCCCCCGCGCAAAGTCCCCAGAGCTAGGGGCTTCGATTCCCAGAAGCACAGACCCTGGAATGCGGGGTAAATGTGGGGTACACAGCATGCACAGGGGAACTTTACAGTGTCCGCCCGAAGACGTTAACGTTATACAAGAGCCTAATAGGCAGATTAAGTCCTCTGTGTGGGGGGTTCCTTACTGCCCTTCTGATTCTGGAAGCCACTGGCTGCCCTTGGTACGCCCACCCTCAAGGAAAACGTACATCTATAAAGCCTCCGAAGCCCAGACCGATTTCGACAATCATCGTCACTATCAGTCAAACAAAACAGAGTTCCCTTCTCGCCAGGAAGTTCCCGAATTCGCAATGTGCATATGGATATTGGAAGCCTTTCCAAAACGCGGGCCCGCTCGGAGCTCCGCAGCCACGCTAGATTCCCCATCCCGCCCCTCCCCCTCTGAACCTTGAATTCCACCGGTTCCCTCTGCCACCGCCTCCTGTATCATTATGTCGTACAATATTATATGGCCAATATACGATCGTGCCCCGTCGTCCTCGCAACGCCCAAGATTAAGATTACGATGAAAGTAATACTGATCCATGATTCATCATGATCATTAATATTGCCCTATCCAATGATATCGTCAGTACCCTACGCGTCCATCAGCTCGGCATCCCGCATACATTTGTATATTCAATTTTGTATGACAGCCGTAGAGGGGTATCACCCTGATTATTATTCCATAGACGACGCGTTTCAGTGCCCCCCCTCCTAATCTCTGCATCATGAAGAAAACCGAAAAACCAATCAGGGGATCCCATTACCAGTACTACGAGCAAAGCCGAAGTCAAAGTCAAAGTCGAAGTCAAAGTCGATCAGGGGCGAACAAAGCCAAGCAGGAGAGAAGCCTGCCACTGACAGACGCCAGCGCCCTATATGGCCTAGCATCCTGCATGATGCAGATTCCAGAATCTGCAACGCGCATCTCCCCAGAACATCGCAGGGCAGGGCCCACCAGCCACCGCGGGGCGCGAGGCAGGGCCGCGCGGGCAGTGACAGATCTATCTATCGCTCGCGGTTAGCGTCGCGTAGATCATCTCGCCATTGCCATCGCCATCGCCATCGCCATCTGCCAACGCCGGGATATCCCACACATTGATTACGACGCACAGGGCCTAGGGCCCGGAAAGGAAAAAGGAACACGGAAAAAGGAAATGGGAAAAGGATTGACGCGCCCCGCATGCTTGGCTCTGGCTGGGCTGGGCTAGGGTGAAAAATTCAAATTGCCGGGTACTATTCATATTGTGGGGCGTACGTAGGGCCTCGTTATACATTCGTGCACACATATGCGCGTTTGTGCACCCGTGTTCTAACTCGCCAGCAGTCAATATATTCCCAACTCCCCACACAGGCAAGCCGTCGCTCGCTGTCCACACCCAAATTCAAACACATCACTCTAAATCTCATACCGAAAAAATCCACATCGTACTTGATAGTGATACACTAGTATTTAGTGTTAGTGTTTAGTATACACCTTTAATGTTCTGGTATGGTATACATTGGCTTTGATATAAGTTCGTTCGCGTTCGTTGATAGATCGGGGTACACCGTACAGGGGGGGTGGGTAAAAGTGGCAGAGAAGAGGGGGGAAGGGTGTGCATGCAATAATAAAAAACAACAACGGTAAGAGCAGCAGACGGCGGGAAGGCAGCAAATAGGGGGGAAAGAGTAAGGGTAAAGAAAGGCGACATATAGCAGCAAGGCGAGCGAGCAGCACAAGAAGCGGAAAAGGCATGAAGCATGAAAACCATGAGAAGCGTAACCAACAGGGGCCGGAGGGGCGGGGGGCGAGTCGGGGCGGCACCACACAATCGGCGTGCGCCATGGCCACGAGCCGTCTCACAAACAGGCGCCGAATTTTAAAGGACCATCATCTCCTCCACCGCGCCCCCCTCCTCCTTCACCAGCCCCTTCCTCCCCCCCTTCCCCGGCGCCTTCCCCACCTTCCCTCCCCCAACACCATTAACCCCCCTTGTACGCCCCCTCCCCACCTTCGCGTCCCCATCCTCCCCCGACGCACTAGGCGGGCTCTCCACATCCATCTCCTCGTCCCCGCCCTCATCCCCCTCCTCCCCATCCTCGCCCCCCTCCGGCATGCTCGGCAGCCCAAAGTACTGCCCCCCATTGGCGCCCCCATTCGCCGCCGCATACCCATTCGCATACAGCATCTCCATCGTCGGCGGGTTCGCACCCGACATGCCGGGGTCGGACGTGTCGCTCGGGGACCGCCCGCGCCACCGCCCGAGCTCGCGCTCGAGCTCGCGGTTCCGGGCGCCCTGCGCCTCCACGAGCTGCTGGAGGTAGCGGATGTACTCCACGCTCTTGCGCAGGATCATGCCCTTGTTCGCTTTGACGATGCCCAGGCCCTCCGCGGCTGTGCCGTTTCCGTTGGCGGCGCCGTTGGCGTTGGGGAGGGCGGAGGCGGCGTTGGGGAGGGAGGAGGCGTTGGCGGAGGCGGGGGGAGGCGTGCCGTCGGAGCCGCCTTCCTTTTTCCATTCGAGGGGGGAGGCGGCGTCGTCGCCTGTGCCGGGGGACGCGGCGTTGGGGTGCGTGGGTGCGTTGGGTGCTGTGGGGAAGGTGGGCGTGAGTATGTGAAGGGATAAAAGGCAGATAACATAACATAAAGATAAGATGAGATGCGATGCGATGAGGGTTGCGTGATCCACACAAAGTGCGATGCCCCCCAACAAATTGACATATAACATAACGAGGGAGAAAAAGAAAACAACTCACCCCCCACATCCAACAAGCACTCTGGGATCAAGGTCGCAAGTTCGCTAATCTTCTCATTTATATTGTCCCTCCTACGTCTTTCGACAGCATTATGGCTTTCTCTCCTCCTCCGCCTCTTCTCGTTCGCCAGCAGTGCCTGTTTATCACTCTTGGCCTGCACTGGCGGGGGCTCCACTGAGGCATTCGACGGGACATGTGCGTGGGGGCTCTTAGGGCTCTCCACGGATGTGTTTGGGGGCAGAGACGTGTGTAAAGTAGGCAAGGAATGCGGGGACCCGTGGTGCAGATATGATTGCTGCTGTTGCTGTTGATGCTGGTGGAGGGTATGCAGTGCAGATACAGGGGGGAGGTGCAGTGCGCTCTCCGGGGGAGGGGGGGACAGCGAGAACGGAGAATAGGGGTTCGGCCCGCCCGGGGGTGCATGGTGCGCGTGGGAGTGCGAGTGGGACAATGAGTGGTGGGAGGTGAGGGAGTCGGGAGTCGGGAGGGAGAACTCCGATGCGCTGTTTTTGCGGGGATCAATGTGAGTGTGGGGTACAGATAAGGGGGTAAGGGAGGGATACGCACGAGTGTCCGGGCATGTACCATCCCGCCTGTGCGCCGTTGGCATTACCGCTGACGGTGGCAGCTCGCGATCGCGGGATCACGATCGCATGGGGGCGGCCCGGTGGGGGGCTAGTGCCGCTGACGCTGTTATTCCTGCGAGACCTCGTCGTTCTCGCTGGTCCCACTCCGCCCGCGCCCGCACCTGCCGAGGGGGGTCGGGATCTAGATCGCGAGCGAGAGTGGCCGTTGGCGTTGGGGCCGTTGTTGGGTGAGGGGGTGTGGCGGGTGAAGGGGTGGAAGGACGATGGCGGGGGCGGAGGGGGTGGTGCGGTTGTGCTTTCTGGGTTCTCGTACCTCAGAGAGGAGTTTAGTGCGGGGAGGGTCTGAGCAAAGTGGGTTGGGTAGCTGGAGGGGGAGTGATGTGATTCGTTGGCGGGCGTGGGGGCAGAGATGTCGAAGATGTTGTGAGGGGGTCGATGGTAACGCTCGTCTTGTTGAGCTGGTTGAGAACGGTCATGGGATGTGGGACCTTGGATTAGAGATGCTAGCTCATCGCTAAAATCCATGCTTGGTGAAGGAGCTGAAGGGAACTTGCGGAATGGGTCGGGGAGGAAAGGGTTGAACAGATCGAAAGAGGAGGCGCCGTTGCTGTTAGTATTAGAGGCGGTATTATCAGGATGGAAACCCTCCTGTCTTATCTGAGCTTGAGGCTTGTAGGACGACGACGACGAGAAGAACGACGACATGGTTTGGTTGTTCGAAGAGAAGAAGCCTTCGAGTGCAGTCATCCAATGAAATAAACGCTTGCACTTGTCCCAATCTCGTCGATATAAATAAAAACCGCCTCCCCCATAAACGTTAACAGTTGTGTCCCGGGGTCCTGCCAGATCACTGAACCTTATCTCCGGTCCCACGCGACCAGGCACCCCAACCGAGCCAAACAATACTCTGCTTAACCAAACAACACGCCGCTCTATGTGCGTTCCCCACCCCACACACCAAATATAGATCCCACTGCCGACTCGACCCCGCTCCAATCCAATCAAACTCATTCCCCCATACGGTCCGTATGTTCCATCGATCCACCAACACCCTCGTTTTCGGTATTACCGGCATCCGGGCCTACTATCCTATCCTTCGCGCCCTCTACGATGTCGACGATAAACTTGCAAGATCGACGACTCTCGACGCGTCTATGGATCCATATACCCGCCCCGGGCCATCCATAGCCATGCCCGCGTCCCCGAATTACCTTTTTCCTTCCGCACGCACATATCCTTTCCCCTTATGACACCAATTGCGATTGGTTCCGTATGTCATACAATACATACATACACAAATCCATCTTCGTCAGATCCAGGTCCCTCTTCCTGCTTCTTCCTACCAAACTGCCAACCCCAGCCTTTCCCAAATGACGTCGCCCATCTGCCAAGTGGCGCGGCGAATCCCATAAGCCCACGCGGCACACCTCTCCCCGTCCATTCCACAACCAGACTCTTCCCAGCTAGATCGGTGGCGTCGTCCAAGGGAAACACTGTCCCCACCGCGCGGCGCATAAGCCTGTGATATCTCATAACTAGCCTCCTATGTAGCCCTGTCGCCTCCCCTCCCGAATAACAGCCACGCGCCGCAGTTGTGCCCTTCATTCCCTCCCACGCACCCACTCCGTACGGCAGAACAACCCCCCCGACCTCCCCGCCCCTGTCTGTCTCCATCTGCGCCGCATCCAGCTCTATCAATAGCAAATCGAAAAAAGGAAAAGGTCAAAAACCACGAATAGCACGATTAGCACCACCCCGTCACGGACGCAATTGGGCTCCTTACGCACTTCTGGCATAACACGCAAAACTCTCCCCGGCTATCTCCCGAGCCACAAAGGCGACGCCGTCTAACAGATACACTGCACCTTTCCCGAAATAGCCGCAGCACTGAATGGCTGAATGAATAGATAGGCGCCGGACCGCGAATGGCACGCACAAAGGGATCCCCATCTCTATTCACCTATTCACTATTCACTTATTCTATTCGTCGCCATCCGAGGCCGAGCAGGCCTGCCATCGACGCGCGCTGCCTAGAAACAGGAAGAACTCGGCAGCTCGAACAGGAAACCCCAAACCACGCAGTGACGAGCTCCCTCGACAACGCACACGGATCCGGACAAATTGCCTTCCCACGTCCATACGGCATCCTCCCGACAACGGCGTCGCAGAGCCCACTTGGCCTTCTATATCGTGTTTCACGAGCCTGCAAAAGGCACCCGTTCCCCACAGGCCTGGCGCCCGCGTTCCCCCTCCACAGCCGCAAAACTGAATGAAAGCGAATGAAATTCGCCGGCGGTGGCGTCGTGCCAGGTCAATGCCGCCGGATAATCCGTTCATACATCGAAAGCGGACCTGCACCAGTGCTAAGATCTCTCCAGGGCTGGTACAGTATATGAAGCCCTAGGCCCCGCGAGGGGCACTCGCGCGCAAAGGGACCTAATCGTCCTCAGTGCACCGCACTAGCAGGACTCGAAAACCGAACAAAGCAACGCGCAAAGGTCCCACGTCCACACGGTATCCTACCATCGCTAAGTAACGCCTAAGACGCCGACTCGGAGCAAATTCCAACATTTCCCATCCCAACCTTCCTTCGCGCCGCCTCTCTGGATCCCAATCACACTCTTTGCATCCTGCCAATTCGCGCACCGCACGCAAAAGGCACCCGCACCCCAAATCAGCGGCACCCGCGCGCGGGCCCCCCCACTGCCGCTGAATAGGCTCGTAAAATGAATCCGAATACGGGGTACGGCATCCATGTTCGTGTTCGTTCTTCGTCTTCTTCTCGTTCTTCTTCTGCTTCTTCAACATACGTTCATACGAGTCGTGATTGATTTCCGCGTAGAACGCCGGCATAAGCACACGAATTCGCCGGGCGGTGGCGTCGTCCCAGGAAAACGCACGTCGCACATCCACGAAACCGACACTGCGCATATGTCTATCCACGCACGCACACATAATATACGTATGTAACAATGCCCTCATCGACGCCAAGCGACCACCCAAGATCGCTATCAGTCGTTTCCAGGATCTACATACATCCCCCGCGCGGCCAGCAACCTTATCTCTCCCTCCCCCACCCGCTACAACGCCCGAATAGCACAAACGCGCCGCAGTGGCAGCAGCCCGAAGGACCTACGCCCCCGGACTCCACTTATTACAGGGTACGGCATCCTAACCCCCTTGAACCTTCGCACATTCATGTCTCTCTAGGACGCCGTGCCCACGCCCGTCATCACAGCAGATCCGGAACACGGAGGCCTGACAGTAAAGGGCAAATAACGCTTTGATACCACTGGTTACCAGACACGCGCGACCGGGCCCGCGAGGCGGTAGCGCCCCCCCACCTCCGCGCGGGAACAGCCGAGCTATTTCTATTTTCTGCTTTCTATGTTCTATTTTCTGCTTGGCAGCCATGTCCTGGATCTGCAGTGGGTGGGGGTGGTGCTGCGCCTCCTAACCGTTTCCGCGACTCCAACAGACGGCGCACGGAGGATGAGATAGGGGGCCCGGAGGACGGAGGCAGGTCGATTAATCGAGATCGAAATATATCCTGCTTCGTCTGCTCGAGATCTGTTGACCGCACGACAATGGAAGCGCTATTCTGATCTCCTCGAGACATTGGCGTAGGACACCGGACGGATCGCCGCTCCAAGTCCCGCGTCCCATGAACACCGGTTCTCCCACCACAACCTTCACGGGAAGCATCAATTGAGAACAGGCGTAGGACGCCGGCGTCGCCACGCCCACGAACGAATATTCACCAAGAACTGCACGCAACGTAGGGCGTTATCGATTATTGATAATCTCCTATCTAACGCGAACAACAAACAGCAACGAGGACGAGAACGTCCCACGATTCACTGTACTGTACATTGAAATGCATAGGTACATACCGTCATCCCACCGCAAACGGACAAATTAATTCAATACGCTCTAGGGCGCCGGGAGGTGGAGGGGGGGGGTGTCTTCCAGGAATAGGAATAGACACCCAGGAGTGCTGAGCCTGCACTCGACTCTTTGTGCTGTGTTGCGACACGGATCGATCGCCTCTCCAGGTCCGCTGAATACCCGGGAATCACAACATCTGCACAAACCACATCACGCGTCCTAACCCCCTCTCCCAATACGGCACCCATTGGGATCTGCGGGCTCAGAGGACTCAAAGTACCCCTTCGGATTTGTGCAGCTACGCGGAAGCAAATTTAAAAAGAGAATATTAAGGGGAGGCTTATAATTAGGCGCCCGGGGCGCCATGCCGTGTTGCTGCACAACTACATAACCCACCCGAACCCCCGCGGCGACGTGACGCAGCGCTACCCCGCACCTCCGCGAGCACCGAATAGCAATCCACGTACTTCCTCCCAACTTCGCACACCGGTGACTCAAGGCCCCGTCTACGCACGCGTGTCCTGTCCTGTCTATTGTCTGTCTATTCATAACGTACGGCATCCACATCCTGGAATTCTCACCATCACTTCGACTGATACCATTTTACTGATAGCGTAGGCAGGCACTGCTAGGACGCCGGGTGCCAGTGCTATGCTAACAGCGATCGGGATCATGGATCATATCATAATCACAACGGCGCGCGGCTAACATGCAGATACACACTCTATTTCCATCCGAGCTTCTTGCGTCATTTCATCTCATCATACGTTCCAAGACCCTGCGATGCTTCGCACCGGTATCTTGATCTTGGGGTGCTACGTACGTACTGCGACAACAAATACCGGCGTCATTGCGACCGCGATACTCGCAGAACGCGACGCCTTAGGAAGGTAGGGCTCGCCGGGGCGGAACGCGCCTTCTAGATCCTCGCAACGTTACCATAGCCTGCTTCCTCTCCCAGTGGCACCCTCCCACGCCCACACCGCGCCCGTCGGGGTCGAGGGCTGCCCAGCACGCCCACAATTTCAAATTTACGGGCGGACCGTGCCCAGAGTCGATGATTAACGAGACGCGCAACGAGGGCCGCGCTACCGCCCCCCCCTCCCACGCGCGTATCATAATTATCCAGATATGCTTATGCGAGCACACGAGCACACGGAATCAGTCTTCTAGACTGTGTCGGTGGCGCGCGCGTTGCACGTCAGAGACGTGAATGCCAGCGCAGGCAGATCCGGTTTAATTCCTGCTGCACAGCCTGTTGGGAGGCACGGCCTCCTATGGCCACCTGGTTACTTCCTACGCGCGTGGGACTAGGACACCGGGGCTCGTGCTAATTCGCCGGTGTAACCCAACCCACCTCTCCTTTCGATGCCTTTGACGTGAAATAATATCGCCCTTCGTATCATAGCGTGGTGGGCTGTTTAAGCAACTCAGTCTAACGCGCGCTACGCGTGGGGGTCGACATGCACCCAAAACAGGCCTAGGGCTGGGCTCCGGGCGATGCTCAGTATATACCACGGAGCACGGTTACGCAGGTACTTGTCTTCTAGTCCTCGTGTGCTTTGAATTTGAGTTCGACTGCGATTTCGGCTTCCCTTGCCATGTACATGCCCACGGCGATCAAGCCTCGATGACAGATCGCCGAAGAGCATCAGGGTGGACATGGCCTGAGGTGCTCTAGTAGATGTGTGTCTTTGCATGGCTCGGTCGCTATCTTGTGCACGCCGGGCCCGCAGTATCATACACGCACAGGCCATGCGCACCGGAGAAGGATCCCACGCGTCCCCGTAGTTCGCGTTCCGGGGGATTGGGCTGTCCAGGGACGCTTCAGAAGTACTTTACGACTACTAGAGAATTCAAAATTGGACTGGTGCTTCCCAAAATCAGTTAGGGTGCATTTTTCGTCGTAAAGGATCGCGTACGATTGTAGTCCATGGCCAGAGCGTGTACACAGGCTCTGTCATATCGCCGGTCAGGAGCAAACATGCACGTACACTCGGTGGCGTCGTAGCACTTGCCATGCACGTACGGCCTTTCTACCTACCTACTGCGCACATCTAATGTGGGACCCCGGGGCACGCCGTGCCTTCGCGCCAATGCACGGGGCGATATATACTTATTATGCACAGCTGGAACAGGGACACTTCGAATCACTAACCCTGTCGCTCTCAAGCTGCGCATGTGTTCGGCAGCACCCCGCCGCCGCCGCCGCCGCCGTCACATATCCAAAGTGACAGAGAAACTTGAGACATGAAAGAAGAAACAAAAGGCCTTCAATGCAGATAGGCGCGACAAACTCACAGGCGCTGCTCACTTGTCATGTCTGTCAAAATCCCGAGCCTGATCGCCTGATTGCCTCACGCGATCGAGGCTTGTATTTGTCTGCACATGTGCGAGGTCGGGCCTCATGCCGGTGGTCTGATGAAGCCACCAGCCGCCGGGAAGCCTGATAGATTGTCATCTCTGAGGAGATAGCAGATGGAGATGGGACGAACAGGACAACATATCCCCCGTGACGCACGATCCGTTCCTTTTTTGTGCGGATGGTGGCGCCCTCAATTCATTTACGAAAGTGACGTCTCTCGCATCCGCGGTCCTCGCTGTCCTCCTGTGATCGATTTTAGGTGGATATGTCCTTGATTGAATGTGCCATTTCCCTGCGTCGATTGTATGCTCGATCCAACCGCCGGGATAGTTGTACAGTTGATAACGGCGGAACATGTACAGTACCCTGCTACCGGGTAATCTCGGACGGACAATTGACTCGCGCAGCTTCGGCTTGGAATGGGGACAGGAAATCCTCGTCGCTCAACTGGCTATATCTCTGGAAGAATTCCATCACCTGTGGATGTCAATGTCGTCCTCCTCGCGTCCGCTCCAGTGCCCGTTACAGGGCGTCCGTGTGTGAGAAAGGACATCCGTCGACGTTTCAAGCCATCTTGTCAACGCTACACACAATGGGATTGTAATTGATTGAATGTGCCACTGACAATGTCGGTTTATGTTAATGTCGATCCAGCCGCCGGGATACATCACCCCTGTGGCTGGAATTTAATTTCAGAGAGAAATGGGGACATTCCCTTATTGTGACGAAACCTCGCCAACTATTCCTTCGACTGTCGTCCCTGACGCGAGGCGCTGTTCAGCGGCGTCCACTTGGCGAACCTACTCAGTGCCGCACTTACTGAGATTTACTAGTAGTAGTAACGAGTGAGTGTAGTAACTAATATTATCATCAGTGTCTCCGAGGCGGAAAAATCAAAGAATCGTCTTGTATGTAGATTATGTGGTTGTATGTTTTCCCATCTCTCCCGGTCCTTGTATCTGCATGAGCCGTTGAGTTGAGAGGATCAAAGAGGCTCCAAGGGCGCTAGGAATGGGAACAAGCGCTCCATCAATTACCTCAAGCCTGACCTCGCCGAGATGCCAGGTCAGTGCTTTGATGGCTTATGTATTCAACATGTACCGATATCGGCTCCCTCCTCGTACCCTCCTCGCAACCCACTAAGTGCAATGATCACAGGGTTCTCTCGCGAATGTCAAGGCTCTTCGACGCAAATGTATATAATCATGACAAGACTGATATGTGTGCTAGGTCGCCAGCAAGGTGCGATAGATCTGAACACACCTCATGGCCCGAACTTGAAACGACCTGTACAGATTATCTGTTTACTCAGCTTGATTGGGTTCTGTGAAGATAAGGTACACTGCCTCGAGGAGGCATGCCGCCAAGGGTAGTTGGTCGAACCTGTCAATATCTCAATGCCGGCGCCGTACCCCCATATTGCCTTCTCTCTCCACGGATTAGGATGTGCCCCTGATATCCGCACTAGTAGCCGCCGGCGCCATGAAATAAGCGGTGCGGCACCCTCCGATTGCTTCACGTTCAAGGCAGGGTTATTACAAGTGAATGTATGCAGGTATGTGTAAGTATTGTCGTCGTTTCTGCTCATCCCATATCGATTTCCTCTCCTGCGCAGAAAGGCTGATGCGGCTCGCGATTACGGCATAATTGAATCATCCCGGTCTAGGCTGCCGTCTGTACATGCACACTAGCATCTCAGTTTTCTGCTTTCACCCAATTCGCGCAGCTTCTTAAGTTCGCCTCGAGCTCCGTACTACCTTCCATGCGGGAACAAGGAATCCACCACTAGAACACGGTTTGTCGACCCTGTGGCTACCTCGAGGCTCGAAAGTCTCGACATACATAATTCTATCGTTGAACAAATCCTTCTCTAACGTAGGGGTAATGTCCGCATGCCAATGAAGCCCATCAGACTTATATCGACGTCACCGACATCTACATCCATACCAACTTCTCTCGCTTTTCCCTTGTGTTTACACATATCTTTAGTGCTCGAGTTTGTTTTTGATGGTTCTCGCATCCGCACTAACCGCCGGGTTAATATATATAGTTTTGGCACACCCGGGTCACCGCCAAGTTTTGACGCGACAATGTGCTAAAGTAGTACGTTATGTAGGGCGTATACTTAGAATATATATATTCTTTATGGTAATCACCGCGCGCCGAGCGCAATGTATTGGAGATGAGGTTTGTGGCTGACTTGAGTGATATTGAGCTCTCATGCTGCTTCAACTTGCCTCTAACGTTACATTGTAAACCGAGGACATTAGGAAACTACAGCCCAGAGCTTAGCGAGATCGGTGGGATATCTATCAACATACTGATTGCTCGTGTGTCTTGGTGGCGTTCATGACTATGATGCCCCAGTCTCGAAGTAGCTTGATATAGTTCGTGTAACTTCTCAAACAGTGTTCGGCTATCTCAGGCTGCCCGAATCACCGTAGCCTTTGTAGTCTACGTAGGCGCGCAAATATTGTTCTTCCGTATCAGCTTCTAAATTTTATTCAGCCACTGTCAATGTCAGTGTCAATATCCTTTGATACACGCGCCCAACACTGGCACACCTCAAAACGTGGAAAGGGTTCCTCCCTCTCAACTATTACAGTTGCATCAAACCATCTATGTTCTTCACTGTGTAAAACTGCTCCACACCCATCATGACTGACATCACCTTTTGTTATCTGAGTCTAGAATAGGCTCCCTTGGCTATTTTCAACGCCGATATCAGCTTTCATTGCGACGCGGCTGTCTTAATTTGTGGCTTTTGCTGTTGCTTGGTCAAACGCCTCGCCGCCAGGAGATTTAGTAAAGCCTGAAAGGATGTAGAAAGACGGATCCAAAAAATGCCACTGTTTCTGAGTCCGACTCAAGCAATTGATCATCGATCATCGATCAGACGGAAGCAAAACAAGAGCAGATTATCCGGGAGTTGGAAAAACCGGCGTTGAAAACGGCAGCCGCCGTTTGCCCACCGACGGCACTTCTGCGGCTGACATAGCGGAGAGTCAAACGTGGCGGCAGATATCATCCGAACCTCACTTTCCTTTTGACGTTCGGGGAATCGTGAACGCCTCATTAGATTATATAGCGGCCAAAGGGCCTTGTAAATCTAGCTTCTATGTAGATATCCTGGACTCCTGCATCAGTTTCATTTAAAAAGTGAGTTGCAAAGCTAAGGCAAGTGTGGTTGACATGATGGAAGGACCGCGATCGGCACCACACCACGCGCCCGTCTCTGAACATAAATTACCCCGCTTTTCCCCAATGGCCACCTACTACGCAGCTACACAATGAGGCCCTATTATACTACAACCACTTGCTCACAGGTCTGGTAGACATGGACTTGATCATGCCAGGAATGACAATCTTGCGTTGGTAAATAAAGAACGGAGGTACGACTATGGTGATTGTCTACTAGGAGACTACAGTAGCGTTAAATAGGGTTTGAGAAGACGTATTGTAATGAATTCTTACCTGTCTACACAAAGAGCAAGGATTCTACATATACCCAGTATCTACCCACCCTGACCGTCTGTAATGCTGAAGCCACGAGCCACAGTCCTGAGGGTACACCTTGGCTACATCGGCTCATCTCGCCTTTGCCGAGGCTACCGATACTGGCATCAACAACGGCGATTGCGTTGATGCCAGTTTTTCCATCTCCCGAATGTCCTCGAGGACAAGAGAAGCTGGGCCGGAAACGACGGACCGGATCCCAGAGGGCAACGATGTAGCACCCCTACTAAGTTTATCCGAGGAAGACAGACCTGTCTTGAACCTACAAAGATGCTCTCTGAACCAAGATTGCGTCTTGTGCTTTCCAGATATATCTTAGAAGGGCTGTACTCTGGCCCGTGTTGTCAAGTCAAGGTGAATGCTACATATAGGCGATTTGATTATAACGCAAGTAACACACTGCACAGACATCAGGGATTCGGCGCGGTTGTGATATCTTCTATCGGTAATGGCAATCAAGCCACAATAAGAGTGGACGATTGCAAGCGGCTGCAGCACATTATAATACATGAACTATGGTTGTACATGTCTGGGAATACATTGGAAGTCTCGACAATAATATTGTGCAATTGCAATTGATTGCGACAGGGATGCGAGACTTGTGATGGTCGTCTGGACTTGGGAAAAATCCCAACGACCCAATTTAAGCTCCGCGTAAAATCTGTTTGATGCATGTTCGAGTTGAACTTGTGAAATTTGTCCGTTTCCTCCATCGTCCCCCCACCTCTCCAGGCTCTCGGCACTCTCTCATCTCTTGTTTTGCTCATGCGTCCTGTCGCATCCAGCTGCCTGTGATCACACATGTTCACTGTGATTGCCTACCTATAGGCACCAAGTTTATTGGCACAGGCAGCTGCTCGAGCACCATGTAACCTTTCCCAATGTATACCTTGTCTTCTCCCTCTTTCCATTCTCAACGCTTGATCCTTATGCTACTCGAAGTATTTATCTGTTCTCATCATATGTACTATGACCAGTTTCTGACAGCTCTGTCTACTGCGCCTATATGTGGCCGAATCGCCGTCAACTCTCGTCCAGATCGATGTTGGAAGGTACGCTTCTACAAGTTTTTGAATACGCGCTGTCTTACGCCTTCCTTTGCCAGCAATTTCTAGTGCCGTGTACATATTATTTGAAGCTCAACTCCCCTCGCCTTGCATATCCGTCATCCGCTTCGATTCCGTTCGAGTTTCTAGTGGCTGCATTATGTTTCGACATGTACCGTAGCTTGGAAATATATCTTTTAATAAACACACGACCTCTTTTCCATGGACGACAGGCAAACTATCTTGAAACTTGCTGAGTAAAATGCAATTAGAATACAATATAATGCTGGCCAACTTTGCTAATATCCATAAGAATAAGATACTTGTTGCAATCGGATAACCACTTTTCAGAATCTGACTTGACGCTATAATCCCTTGCAAGGTCATATACAATACTAGTAGATATTTTATATATTGTAGGTGATTACAAGACATTACAGGGTCCTTGCATTAATCGCGCCAAATCCCTGATGGACGCGCTAATATGAAACTAGTGCTACAGTCAAAGCTGTCATAACCCATAGGTGTCGGTGGACGCCGAAACCTATGGGTTTTAGGAGCGTATGGGTTACCACAACGGTTGTTGTAGGGTCATTTTGGAGGCTTGTAATTGTTTTATTAGGCCTGTATAAGCAGATTTGAAGGGTAAAGTAAGTGTAATTGACGTCTAGGAGCTGTGGGCCGGTGGAGCTTTCTTCTTTTCTGCTTGAGGGACAACCTTTCAGTTTTCTGGGTCTGTAAAAATAAATTAGTATCTCTGCATGTTTCCATACAGACTGTATAAGTTGCCAACATATATTTTCCTTTGTTAGAACCTCCTGAGTCCTCGTCAACCAGATTCCCTTCATGGTCTAACCACTGCTTATCAGCATCAGAAATGGGTTTTCTATCGCAGAGGTGCTTTACGAGAGACTATCAACATGTTGTTACTAATACTTGCTCTTTAAGCTTAGCAAGGCCCGCCTTCAGAGTTTCAAAAGTTTTTGTCGACATTCGAGGTGGTGCCGTCACAACCGTGATGGATGTTGCCGAAATCCAAGGAATTAGAGTAGACCCTGACGTCATGTCTTTTCTATTCATCTTTTATGGCCTTTCTGAGTGCTTGCCAAGCTGTGTTCAACTTATGGGCCTTTGTATTGAGCCTTGAGGGGCAATTTTATGTATTATTGATGTATTATGGGTAACTTTATGGGTTATGATATCCTCCCAGAGCCATGGGTTATGGGAAATGGGAGGTTTTATGAAATTTCCTGCGAACCAAGTCGGTGGATGGCCTAAACCTATGGCTTATTGTAGATTATGGGTTTATACAGCTATGGGTTATGACAGCTTCGACTGTAGTCGAAACACAATTTAGGGTTTCACAAGAATAAGCCTGCCATACGAAGAACACTTTTCCGCCTTCCGGCGCTGGACGTCACGGTTGAACGTTGAACATCGATGCTGGGGTAAATGAGAACGTGTGCGTGGAAATATTGGGGCTGGATTGCGTCACTGTAGGTATTCAGTCATAGACAATGAACTTTGCCAAACTCACAACTACTGAACATTAAACTTCTTCTCGCACATTGCACAGAGGCCCGTAACTCTACACTCGGGCAAAGTTTCAACCAGTCAATCTGAAAGTAACAATGCTATTGGCGGCGACGTAAGTAGAACAGATGCATGAAGATTGGAAACAATCGTGAGATAGGAGAACCTGGAGATCGCCATCAACCTCTTATCCATACATCAAGATCAGAGCGAACGACGCTGACTCTTGTATCTGTGATATTTATGGCGACGTCAAAAGCGCGAGGAGCATAAGATTCTAGAGATCGGGTATCTGAGAAGGCAGTTGCCGAGCACACTCCGGTCCGTCGAGACTCGATGGTCGTAAACGACGTAAACCACAAGATGATTAGAGCTCGAAACCCCATTATTTAGAATGCAATTAGTTTTGTGGATTTTTTACTATGTCATAGCCACCAGTGGAAAAGGTCGCAATCTACCAGACGTCACAGAAAAAGAATGAGATCCTCTGGGCACTATGCGTTGAGAAAGGGTAGAAACTCGGGACATGACGCGAAACGAAGACATCAAACAGAAGGCTCCCTTAACGAGACTGGCACCACTTCAAGATGAATCGCACAATAGGCTAGAGTGGCTCAGGCTGTACGAAAGTTCACTTGGAGAGGTAAGACTGAGGTAAGCAGAATCAGAAACCAGATGAATCAGCCAATAGCATCCGCAAGAGAAACGACGTTGATGGGGATAGATGTGTCCATTGTTAGAATGTCCGGTAAACAAAGCAACGTCCGACGCATACATCGGCACAAAGCCGACGCGTCGGCTTTGACTTGAACGGCCTCAGACGGCCTCCGGCCTCAACACCCCATAAATCAATTTCGGTAACGAGGGATCCAGGGACTGTATCGATAGTCATCCCTCTTGGCGAAATGACAAAATCATATTTCCAGAAACACAGGTACCCTGGCATAGCCATAGGGAAAGGGAAGGAGAGCTAATGACTCTGAGTAAGCATCGAACGCCGGGTGGTCGGTACGGACTATGGGACCGAATATTATGGCTTGTCGATGTCTGTCGATGTCTAGACCTGCCAATTGAATCGCGAATACGACCGATGTAATCCACACGAGGCAGTTGCGATCCAAACGATGATGTATGATGATCTAGGCGGCGCGTAGACAAGGGTGCACATCCCCCGGAGACCCCTGACCCCATACTAGTATAATTTCAATGACAAGATTAGGATTGGTCAATGTCGAAGGTCATGATGCATGATGACACTCGCCCCGTATTAGACGGAACGCCACGAGCAGGGTTATTGACCTCGAGGACTTCTTGCAATGAGCGCCGTAGATGCAAGATTGGTGACTGAAGAAAGGAGTACGGTAACGAAGGAGGGGGAAGAGAAAAGCCAGGGGACACAATGGGATCGAAGACAGCACAAGAAAGAACCGCACGGAGCTCCGTTATGAGACAAGAAAAGGAGACACCAGAGCAGGAATTCAGGAACACGACATGGACACTTCACCATGGCCGGTGGGGGGGAGAGCCGACTCGGATGTGGTGTGTGGCTTCCGTGGGTGGGAAGGTGTTGGTGGGGTCGTGGGTGTAGCATGTCTATTGTCAGAGGGGCTTTGGAGTAAACGCATGCTTCAGCTTCAACAGGAGATTCGGCATTGATGACACATTCTGGAACGTACAATCGTTGTTCTTGGGAGATGAACTCTATGGATCCGACCGACATGACGAAGGGTGTGAGGTGTCACCGATATGCGCGTCGAGTACGAGCGAGGGAAAATGTGCCAGAATATCCGAGGCTCGAGTCGGGTTTGGTTCTTTGGTGACATGGGGCCGCAGATAGAGCGTAGCTATATATGAGTTGAGAGACGCTTTTGTACTTGAGTCAGAGCGTCCATAAGACAGAGTACCATCACCAATGCCGATCGGGTCGTCCATACAGGAGGAAGGAGGAAGGAGCCAGAAAACACAGATCCACAAGGCCATTATATACCTATCACAACTCCACGCCTGCAGGTGGTGGTAACTGGCACTTAGTAGACATTTGTCCCCTGTGTCATGTGTGCTGAAAGGCCAACATTTGGCCTGCCGATACTGTTGCCGATCCCCCACCTGACATACGGGACGCGGTCACGGTGGCCATTATAAGACAGGTGATACGGGGTATGCTCTCGAACGCGAATGATAGAATGGTACATGAGGGCCTGGTGATCGTCCGCGAGCGTCAGCTGAGCTGTTTGTTACGAAACAAGTGATTTTCATCGAGCAAGTATCGCCCTGTGCTAGCAGTGCCCATTTACTATTCGTGAAAGACTCAGAGGTACGTCAGGTCAAGACAACTAGCGAAGCAAAAGGGAAGCCTCAGTCTTAGCCTGCAAATTTGTCGTTTGTTTCAGAGTTCTGAGCAAAATGCGATCATGTTCATTGTTCACAAGTTCCCCATTATGATGGCGGCGTGAGAAATGGTCAAGAATTTCAAGTTGCGGTGGGAGACGGTATTTCCTCTCAAGTTACCTCTAGTAAGTAACAGTTCTTGTTCAATCAAAATCCCCGATACGCTAATTTTAGAGGGTTTCTGTCGAAGGGTACACAAAAAATCACAAAAAGCTCAATCTGAAGTCGGTCACTGGTTTTCTGATGTAATCTGCCATTTTGCCCCACATTTGTGCCTCTTTCGCACTGCGGGACTTCTGTAAACCCTCTGATTTCCTCCTTGTCACTCCTTTTTATCTCTTAGCAATGATAGATCCAGAATCAAGTCTCCTATATCCATTCCAAAGCCAAAATATCAGCAGACTTCCCCAGCAGCTTGATAAAATGGGACAAATCAACTACTTCGGTAAAAGGGATCTTGAGCCTGCGGACGGAATAGAGCTAGATCTACTGATGGCCGTAGTCGAACATGCCTTCAAGACCGCACTCCCCGACCTGTTATTCAAGATTATGATCACATATGGCCCATTGGTAGGTGTTCAGATCTTAGAAAATGTCAGTTTTATCCCTTGATTACTAGGACCCAGCATAGAACGAGACCTCGAACGGCGTTCGATGGCACTGCTACACAGTTTTATTTGACAGTTGCGATCAGGGAGGTGATCACCATCCGTGCGCCAACCTTGACCATGAATCTGAATTCCTTCTAGACTCGAACCAGTCGTCTTGGAAGTTATCATAATGTCGAGTCAAGTTGAGCAAATGTTGATTTTTTTTTTGATCACTCGGGCGGGATTCTGTTTTCAATGCCTACAGCACTCCATTTCCAGCTCGTTCCTGGAGGCAAGTCAGGTCAAACCCATTGTCGCATTTTATATAGATCGTAAACATCGAGAAACTTTATCCACAACACCACGGGGTGATACTTGACCTAATATTGGAATTGTACCCGCAGGTGCTGGCAAGGAACCAAGGACATAGAGTCCATTTCGATCAACGCCCAATGCTGAGCACCGACGGAAACGCGTAACATCTCATGAACACGGCGAAACTCGAAATAGTATAGTGTTTTAGAAACTTACATCCTGATCCTGACGGGCGTCGAGGTAGAGGAAGGTGAATATAAGGTACCACGAAGGTATCGTTCTCAAGTCCCTCTTGACATTTATCGGCTTCTCTATACTTCTCACTGCATATATCCCCTCCTTTGACTATGGTCGGCACAAATTTCAAGGCACCAACACTCGATGGAACCTTACATGTTCCAGATATCTATGATTGGCACTATCACAACAACCCCACCCATACGGCCTTCCTGTACTCTCGAGGAGGCTCTGGTATCCAGCAAATCACTTACAATGAGTTTATACCCGCCATTCATCAGGCTGGGCGAATTGTGGCTAACCTGATCAACATTGACGTATATGGGGATCCCAGTGACTACCCAGTTGTGGCGGTAATCTCAGCAGCTGGTAAGATTCTGTACCACGGAAAATAATAACGCCATTGACGTCACGCTGTAAGACACAATTTCTGTCTTCACCGTTCTCGTCAGCATGCTTCGTTTGGGAGTTGTCTGCTTCCCGATCTCTCCACGATTCTCGACACCGGTCGTCGCACATTTACTTCAGAAGTCGGGTGCTACGCATGTCCTCGTCGAACGGCACAATACTACCCTCTATCATCTGGCGCAGGACGCTCTCGTGATGATAGAAAAACAACATGGTTCAGGAAACCATAAACTACACGCTCTCCCTCTGTATGACGAAATCTACGGGGACCACGGGAAATTTATTCCCTTGCCGAAGAAAACCTATCCCAAATCGTCTTGTGCCATGATCGTCCATTCATCAAGTATGTCTCATGCGTCTACTGACCACTGTGGAGTCGTCAGCCTGACTGATTCTTGCAGACTCCTCTTCTGCTTTTCCTAAGGCAGTTCCTTGGACCGTCCAATTCTTACTTCAGACCATGACGGTTCCCGGTACGGGGCTTCGATATCCTTCCATTTGGATCTTACTTATTTCCTTCTCCTCAAGCAAAAAGCTCACATAATCTCTTGGGAGCTACCTTCAGCTGCCATAGTATCGAGCTTTTCCATCCGATTGGACTTCTTTTCCTGTGCTGGGCTGTAAGTTGGGAGCGATGTGATTTACTGGTACCCATGCTCACATTCTATATCTATATATCAGCCTGCCTACTGTCTGAAGCTGGCTGTTTTCAAACCGTCCGTGCCTGCTGTCAGCCCCACATCTGATGCTGCCTTCCGAGCAATGCAAGATACTGGCGTTCAATATGTTTTAACTCACACGAGATTCTTAGAGGTGCGATCATTTATTGGTGGTATCAATTTGGTTTAACTGAAGTAGACTCGGATCCTCATTAGCAATGGTGGCAAGATCCCGAAAAGTCGTTGTATTTGACAACTTTCCGAGGCGTTGTATGTCAGCTTCAACTGGCGACATCAGTCTGGAGCCTCATACTTCTTGGTGCCCGCACCAGATTTACAGTGGGAAGTTACTCAAACAAAGCGTTGGCGACTATTTCGCGCGTCAGGGCGTCAAGCTTTGCGTCATATATGGATCGTAAGTTTGGGCCCATGCCGGCTCATTGTACTGATTGTTACTAAATATTTTCGTTTGAAAGCACAGAGAGTGGTGCCCTCAGTGCTATACCTTCTGGTACATGTGATCCCGCTAATATCGTGTTACCCCTCAATTCAATGCATGACAGACGATCAAGGACAGGATTGGGAGTATTTTCAGCTGAATCCGCTATGTTCAATCGAATTCATCGATCAAGGCGACAGCTCCTTCCTTGCTGTTGTGACGGTACGTGTGCTGCCGTCCTTGTCGTAACTGAGAGACTGAACAACATAACAATGTTGTCTACCAACTCAAACTTGATAGACGACAGAGAGTCATTGCCTCCCTGTAATTAATACTCAGGTCAAGGGACAAGATGCCTTTTCTACAGGCGACCTTCTGGCCCCGCATCCTTCAAAAACAGGCCACTGGAAAATCATAGGTAAGAAACAGTTAGGGAATATTTCTTCTTCGTGATTTCGTTCTTAAAATTTGTAGGTCGCCTGGATGACCAAATTATGCTCTTAACAGGAGAAGTTGTAAGCCTTGTTCTTCACGAGGAAAATACCTTCATTAACAGGCCGTTTAGATCAACCCCGTCTCATTTGGTAGATTGCATATATCCATCAGAACAAGCTTTTGGCTGATGTGCGATGCATACAGAAAATATGCTGAACGAGAGCCCACACATCACTGCAGCAGTGATATTTGGACGTTCTCGTGTCTGCATGGGTGTCCTCCTGGAACTCGCGGAAGCTGTTGACGTGCGCGACACCCATGCAGCACAGGCCGCTCGACATCTTGTTTGGTCGGCATTCCATACCCTATATCTCTACGGGCACGGCATCTGACATAGAAGGATCTTCAGGCCGAGCATTGAACGCATGAATGCTTCTACTCCCCCAAAATGCCAAATCGCGAAAGAAGTGGGTGGTTGTGTGTCTGACTCCGCGCATCCTAACCTGATCCTGTCCCCGGACAGATGATAATTTTTGTGCAACATGACAAGCCTCTTGTTTACAATCCCAAAGGTTCTCCGAAGAGACCTGCTGTACTGCTACAGTATCAGCACGAGATTGACGCGTGTTATAAGGGAATCTGTGATCCCTTATTGGCCACAGAATCGATCGCAAAGTGATCCAGTCGGCGCTACTGCTACAGTTATGTCCCAGTGTGTTTTTCATCTTTCCGCCCTTTTTCTTGAGATACTTGTCATGGCTTTTAATTGTGGTCTTACAACATTCGAGATGATTCTACTAACTAGGCTACCCCCTACGTACCTATGTATACTTTATACCAGTCAATATTCCCGCTACTTCAGTAGAAGGTTTTAGATAACCTGACCCGCAAAAACGACAACTTTAGTAATAGTTTGAAGCAAAGGGTCTACCACGTGACACATGATATCTTGTGAATCTGTGTGAGACTCAGAGTCCGTACCTCACTCTTCCTCCGCTTGCAAGCGTCGAACACCTTGAAACCCATCCCTCTCGACGGCTATGATTGCCGTTAGCTGTGGACCTCACCCCTTTGAGTGTACATTCGACCCCGGCTGTGCTACATCTTTACCTCCCTCCGCCCTCGCCTCTCTTGTCTATACCCATACCCCCACCTCAGGGTCCATTAGTGTTCCTCAGTTGTTCCTCTTACCACCATGTATGGCAGAAAGTTTGATTTTTTGGAAATCCGGCATATCCGTCTGTCCGGCCCTCCATCCCGCCACTCTGCCCTTGCCAAATCAAGCAGCAAATTTGTCACCCGACCACACTTCCCCTCCGCGCGCACCCCTGCCCACAATATGGGTGCCCTCGCCGCACTCAGACACATGTTTGCTGTCCATTTATGGACTACTCCCAACTAGGAAGCGGCTGATAATAGGCGGACACAAATCGGCCGGGGATGGCTCGCGTGGCGATGTCACTTTGCCAAAAGCCACAAACTTGCCTCGAGATATGTTTTACGCGACTACAGTGACATACAGGTACACAATATAAATGTCCGCTGTTTGTGGCGCACCAACTTATTGCTCCATGATTCACAGGTTGTCAATTTTCTGAAGAATGTGGCAATGCCATGCTTGATGCTGCAACGTCGCATGAAACTCCGAAGTTCGTGGTCGTAGAAATGATGCTGACCTCGACCACGTCCCGCTTCACACGCACGACTTCGCCACAGATATTTTCTCTCAATGAAGGCATTACCCGAACTCAGGGTATATTATCAGAATATGCTGCCCTCATATCTTGCATTTCGAGCATTTCGATCTATATCCATGCGCAGTGCACTTTGACCAACTATTCAAAGAAGCTGGGTTCACTGTTGAAAGAGGTCCGAGGAGTTGATGGATTGACGCCAACTTTTGTGTAAGAAGTTTTGTGATGTTACAGCTGTTTTCAAACAACGAGGCTGCTTGTGACTGGATACACGTATGTAGAAATACAGTGAAGGTGGGCAAGTGAGTGAAGGTGGGCAAGTGAGTGTAAGTAGGTGAGGGGTATGGTAAAGGCTATTCTACTAAGTCCAAGTATAAGTATAGTGCGATAATATAATAGAGAACACATGAAGTAACACAGGTCATCGACCAAGCCTCATTTCCAGAATGGGTTTTTGGTTTTGAAAGCCCGATCATTCGCCATCCTCAACCGTTCTTCATCCGAACTACTGAAAGTGCTCGACGAGAACCTCGATGTGAGGTCCTTCTTCCTAAGTGGTTGTCGCGGATCCGGGGTCCGGTGCGGCATCCCCGTCATCTGCGAGTAAATTGATGGCGCCGACAACTGACTAGCACCCCCAACCGACCTCCGATTATCGGATGCGAGCCTTTCCTCATACGTCTGGATCTGCCTGGCGCGCGACGCATCCACCGAGTCCGGATAATTATACTCCCCAATAAGCTTGACCAGATCCTCCTCCCCCCTCGCCTCCTCCGCTACACGAAGTTTGCGTAACTTGATCGCCTCACTCTCCTGATCGTGAGGATCGTGATGCCGAATGATCAAATCCGCCCGTCGACTCCGCTTGTGTCCGAAGAGCTTCTCGCCGAACCGTATGAGTTTCCAGCGCCATCCAGCAGGCTTGGCCCGCCCGTATCCAGGAGTGGTCGCGAACATCGCCGTCTTCTTTGCACGCTGCTTGCGGGCACGGCGCCGACAGCACCAGATGACGGCGAGGAAGATGAATGCGCACCCGAGGGCCATGAGGAGGATCTGCCACCACTCCAGAGATCGTTTGGTAGGGGCAGGCGTGGGGGTATTGATGCCCGTGATGGTGGGTAGGGGCGCGGCGGTGCTCGTGCCAGAGGGTTCGGGGACGATCACGAGCTCGGAGAGACAGACCCCGAGGCCGGGAAGGACGATCGAGTTCTGTTTGCAGTTGGCGGTGACGCAGGCACCGCCTCGGAGGACTTGGCTTGAGCTCGAACAGGCTAGACAGCTGCTAGTACCGGCGCCTGAGCAGCTTGAACAGCTTGAATCGCAGGATTGGCAGGAAGAAGTGGTGGTGTCGAAGTATTGAGACTTGCTGCAGGTGGGAAGGCAACGTCCATTGAGGAGGACGGGTCGGTTGGGAGGGCAGCTTGAGCATTGATTGAATGAGTTACCAGAGCAGTTCGCACAGTCGGGGTGGCAGGATAAGCACGAGCCGGAAGAGGAAAACGTATTGGAGGGGCAATTTGAAACACATTTCCCGCTGGATGCCAATTGGTTGGATGCGCACGTAAGGCAAAACGTCGCAGACCCTACGCAAGTTCCACATGAAGAATCACAAGCTAGAGAAAGCATAAAATTATCAGTACGGCAAGAATTTCGTCGAAGGCACAACATAACGTACGTATACATGTGAGCTTATCCTGGGGTGATACGAATGTTCCAGAGGGGCACGTATCCACACAACTACCATTTGATAGCACAAATCCAGGTAGACATCCAGTGCATTGCACCAGGTTCACGGTGGAAGCGCCATTAAAATTCGGAATTTTGCAGGAGGTGCATTTAGCGCCACAAGCTGTGCAAGAAACACGAGTAAGGAAAGGTCTCTCGAATGTACTTTTGCCACGTACCATCACATTCCTTCTTATTGTTATCAGCGATCATGCTGGACCCCTCACATATACCGTTGGAATCCGCAGCAACGCACACCCCATCAAGGGTGAGCTTCCCGGAGGCACAAGTGATACAGTCGTTCGAGGTTCCTCCGGTACAGGTATCGCAGGTCGAGGCACATGGTGAGCATGTCGATCCGTTGCTGAAGCTTCCATCAGGGCACACGGTGCCGCCGGAGGTGATGGACTGCGGTGGATCGCATTTCGTGCGATCGCTTCCATTCTGATTGAAGCCTGTCTTGCAAGTCGTACAGACGCCTGTTCCATCGACGCAGTCAGAGCATCCGAGCTGGCAAACTATTTTGATTCAGCAAGGAGGTCATACATAACAAGTTTGAGAGCAATATTACCTTTACAGTCCCCAGTGGGGCTTAGGAAGAAACCTGGCGAACACTTGGCGCAGGCCGTTCCGTTGTCGGCTTTGGTGAAACCGGCATTGCAGGCACACTGCCCATCGCTCCCGCAAACACCGTTCAAACAGTTACAGGTCGATGGTGCGTTGGCGACAACAGGCTTCAAGCACCGTCCGGTGCCCGTTATGCCCTCGTCACAAGTAGTACAACCAGAAGGGCAAGGTTGGCACTGTGGCCCGAAGAAACCAGCTGCACATGTCTCGCACGACGAACCTGTAAAGCCGGCGGCACACTGACAAGTGCCCGAAGCCGAGCAAATGCCAGAGGAAGAGCATGGGGGTGAACACGCCGTCGACTGGATATCGATGAGAGACAGCGAGATAGGATGAGCTAGAGGTAGCTCGCTGACGTCAGGAACAGAATCCCATATAACGACGCGTGTATTGGAAGGCCCGGATGTGGTTGCAATCCAAACGTTTGATGAGAGACTGAGTGACTGTGCTGCCAAAGGTGTGGAGGAGTTTACGATTGGCGTCGTGGGTAACGACGAGAACCCAACTTGTCCTGAGTAGAGGGCATTTGCAAATATGGCGAGCCCCGGCTGGAGTGCGAGATTCAGAGGTAGGGATGACAGGGATCCATTGAAGCCCGGAGATGGTGATATTGACAAGGAAGATGAAGTCAAAAGGGTGTGTAGAAGCTGTGGGCTCGTATCGGAGGCATACTGGCCTGGTAATATGTGTATGTCGGTGGCAACACCAGGCGCCGATATGGTAGCACCAACTTCAGAGTTTCGGGTCAGCAATTGCAAGGCCCAGAAGGAACAGTTGATCAAGACGCACTAGTTGTATTAGAATAACCCTGTAAACATTGCCCAGGAATACATAAAACTGTTGGAGATTGTTGAGCGACTAGATTTCCAGTTAGTCGACATGCTATAACAGGGAAATGACGCAACATACGTGTTGTGATAGTTGAGAAAATCAAGGTTGCAAAGATAGTCGCGAACATGGTGTGGATAGATAGGTCGTTAGAACGAAAAGGCGTGAAGGTCGTGGTAGTAGATGAAGAGAACGAGTAGGCTGTCGAAAGCGTTGTCCACAGAACAAGGCCACAGCCATCTCCATTTCAATTTGTCTTTTTCCTTTTGTTAACGACAATGAGCGCAGTACATGGGCCCGGAGCTCGCAAGCGGGGAACAATAGAAATTTGGTGTCATGTGACCATTGTTATTTGCACATCATTAAGTATTATTTGGTTATATGACTCAAGACAAACAATGCCTTCACTTTGGGGTGAATTTCACCAGCGGCCAGCGATCTGTCGCTGTCTTTAACCTTGCTATGTTTGACTCTTACATTCGACTAGAATGCCTAGGAGAGATTTGTGTCAACGATGAAATCAACGAAGTGTTGACAAATCCATGTCTCTCAATAACTTCACTCTCCCTACTTTCTTGGCCTACTTCCTAAAGCTGCGAGCAATCACCTTCGACCAGTTTCGGTACAAACTCCAGGTATCGACAGTGAATGTGGCTGTTGTTCCCCCGATATGTCAACTGAAGAGGGTTGATTTATCCACGTATTCGGATGCAGTGGTGTTAGCTGGTTCATTCTGACACTCGTCACTGCCTATTCCGAGTGCTATCTCCTCATCCATCAAGTTCATCACTGTAGCTGGCTAGTCGTTGCTTCATCTGGAGGCAAGTGGAACAAGCAAGGCTTCCGACGAGGGTGAGTTACCCCTTTCCCTCTACAGTCGGGGAGCTGCTGAACTACCTTACAGGGTAGATTTGCGGCTGCTGATGAGTGCAATGACGCATGCAACGAATCTGCGCTCTCTCAAATTGAACACCTTGGATTTAGATCTAAGCAGTCCCCAGTACAAGTGCTGATACAATCGTTCCTCCTTATTGGCACACACCCACGTCTTCAATAACTCAGCATCGCAATCCCCGATTATGATGCCCTTGAGATGGCAAATCATGGAATGAGTTAAAAGACCTGCTCGCAGCGCACTTCCCAGCGTTAAGAAGCGTCGTCTACTGTTTGTTAAGGACAAAAAGTCCACCCCTCGTATCCCCCGAGGCTATCCTTGGCGCCGTTCCTCGACTTGCTTAGGAGAAGAAGATATATGACAGTCATCGACTAACTTCCGTAATGCCTTGTCCCATTTGAACAAGATGATATGTATATTATATCTTGATTTACATAAAATTAACTGCAACTGCGTGCAAAGCAACCTACAACCTACTTGAGAATGAGGTTGCAACTGTTACGCGGTTTAAGGTACAAACGAGCATCCCCTCTCCGAGGACTACTCCAGCTCGTATCCCCTTACCCACTCGTCCTATAAATCCATCATAAGGAGATGCAACGACACTTTCCATTTTCATGGCACTCAAGATCACTATTGGTTCGTCCTTCTTAACAAAACGAACGACCCCAGGGGCACCCTCCGTTGCAGCGGCCAACAATGCTGGATGGAGGTCCACGATTTTGCCTGTCAACGGCGAAGCCACGTGAGCGTCGTCGCTCGGGTTCGCAAGCTCGAATGCAGATGCCTGAATGGCAGCAGACGTGGACTGGGTTAGTGAGAACTTGAGTGGAGTTGGGGAGAGTGACGTCTCCAGAACCCCCGAGAGCCTGGAAGGAAAAGCATTCTCGAAAATGGAGGAAAAAGTAAGGCTGTGCTTCGTTGGTGATGTGGTATCGTCGATAGGCGCCAGTGTCATATGAAACAATGTTCCTGGTTGTAATGTGGTTGTCGAAGAGGTAGGGGTTGGGTTTTCAGGAGCTTTGTTGGGCTGTACGGATTTCGAACGAGATTTCCCTTGGTCCATCATTTCGTCGAGATTTCGCTCCAACCACAAGGTGTCTATACTGTTCGAAAGCCAATCTGGATGGCTCACGACTCCAACGAGGAGGTCGCAATTCGTACTCGAGAGACCGCGAATCCGGAGCTCTCGCAAAGCTCGCAGTGCTTTTTGAGAGGTCTCTTGGAAGGAGTTACCGCGGACAATTACTTTGGCAAGCAAAGAGTCGAATTCTGGGTTGATGGTCCATGAAGGGGAGCTGTTGTTGGAAGATGGTCCGTCTGAGAGCCACGTATCGACGCGGACCCCAGGCCCGGATGGCCAGACAATATCACTCGGCGTCAATGTGCCTAGGGACAGCTTAAAAGATCGCAATGGATCTTCGGCGGTCAACCGTAGCTGTATAGCGTGACTGTTTGGTGAAGGAGGGGAACTCGTTAATGAAATCAAGTCGAGGGTTGGCGAGGAGCTGAAGAGGAGAAGTTGGGTCCGGACAAGGTCGATACCAGTGATTTCCTCTAAAATGTATTTTTAGCTCCGAATTCTAGGGGTGAAAAAATCCCAGGAGACTCACCAGTGACAGTATGTTCAACCTGCACTCTTGGATTGATTTCTAAGAATACCCAATCCAGCGTTTGCGCGTTTACGAGGTACTCAAAGGTACCCAGACCTCGATATTTGAGCTCTCTTGCCATCGTCATTGAAGATTCCAGCAGCGTCTTTATAACGGAGGGATGCAGCCTTGACGGGGCTACCTGTGATATCTTCACTTAACATACAGTGTCCGACGAAATAAGTCTGCAAACCTCGATGATCTTCTGGAATCTGCGAAGGTACAGAGTCAGTAAGAGAGAAGCATCGCAACCGTGGCAATACTGACCGTCTCTGGACACTACATTCACGCTCCCAAAGATGTGTCACGGCGCCGGAGCCATCTCCAACGATTTGTACCTCCACGTGTTTCCAAAATGGTCCTGTAAGGGCTCGTTCTGCAAATATCTGACGCGAAGGAGATTCGCCCAAGCAACTACAGCACAAGGTCAGCTGAAAGATTCTGTGCGGCACGAGCAATCCTTACCGATTGAACGCTTCTTCGACATCTTCCTGCTTTCTTACCAGCCTAATGCCCCTTCCTCCTCCCCCGTCGAGCGCTTTGATCATGATAGGTAGGCCTTCCTTACGTGCAAAGACATGCACATCATCTACGGATGAGACTTTGCTACCCGGAGCTATTCTGATGAAAAGAGAGGCGGCGAGGGCACGAGAGAGAAGTTTGTCGGAAGAGATACGAAGTGTATCGACGGAGGGGCCGATGAACACGACTGAAGCTGACAAGGCCGATGCAAGAGCGGGGCTTTCACTGAGGAATCCATAACCCGGGTGCAGGTGGGTGCATTCAAGCCTGCAGATCTCATTAGAAAAACTGGATGTGTTTGGGATATTTTAAATTGCGCCTTTGAGCCAATTCCACGATCCTATCGACGTTCAGGTAGTCGGCAGCACTATCAAGCTTCGCGGCCTCATCAGCGAATGTGGCGTGGCTTTCGTCCTTGTCGGTGTACAATGCAACTGTAGTCCAGCCTAGTTCGGCAGCAGAGCGCAATACACGAACCGCAACTGAGGAGGCATGATGAGTGTATGTTGACGAGCTCGTTGTTTGTCTCTCTCTTACTTTCTCCTCGATTTGCGACAAGAATTTTTGGCATCTCAGTAGAATGGGAAACCTCTCTCCATTCTCAGGCCATCTCATCCTCTGCTCCACCTTAAATCTCATGCGAAAACAACCGGTTACCTCGAAGCCGAGTCAGGCCCACATTGAGCCATCGTGACCCCATCTAATTTGGGATTATGTAGCTTGAATGCACAAACCTATACCAAGTATCCATGCCTTCAGAAGATCCGCCAAGTAGAGGAGAATCTGGAGCTAGGAAGACGGACGTGAGGGCAGACGGCGCGTCGTGGGAGGTACGTAGAGCTTGTCATTTTGGCCTAAGTGGAGGGCTCGATCTGACAATATTCATGCTGCTCTAGGGACCACTGTCACAACTCGCTGAACAGAAACACCTCGTACAAAGGCCCAACCTTCACGATCCTGGTTACATTCGGCAAAAGGCCAACAATAAGCTATGGGTGCGAGAACGACTCGTAGCCTTGCTCGATCAGAACTCTTTTCTCGAAGTTGGCTCTGTCACCGGAAAGCCTGTATACGACGATGAGAGTGGAACATTGAAGTCGTTCATTCCCGCGTAAGTCGCATAAATCCCGCCTTCCTCGTCTCGTCAGCGTCATATCATTTCCTTCAAGAAATTCCGTGACTGGCTTTGGACGCATAAATGGCCGAAAGGTTTTTGTAACCGCGGATGATTTCAGTGTGAGAGGTGGTCATGCAGATGGAGGCATTCAGATGAAGGCCCCGTACGGCGAGGTATGTCTATGGTTGACGTTCAACGATAAGTTCCCGACTCGGACTCATATTATATAGCTTCTAGCCAGGAAATCGCGAGTTCCTCTGGTGCGCAAGTTCCACCAACATCGTCAATCCTCGTTTGCCTACATCCTGTATAGATACGGCTATTGGATGGTTCTAGTGGTGGCGGGAGTGTTGCAACTTGTATGTCTTGCAGTTCGTCGTTCGCACGAGCTCGAGCTGACTTTGTTCCTTGACCTCACCATGGGCGCAACATATATACCTGGAATGGCTGGGCTTGGGCGAAGCATGGATACTATGGCAGTGGTACCGGTCGCTTCTGCATTACTAGGCCCTGTGGTTGGTCTCGCTGCCGCAAAGGCCGTCCTAGGTCACTTCAAGTAGGCTTCCTTTTCACTTGGTTTCATATTTCTAAAACCTTTTCAGCGTCATGGTCAAAGGCCTTAGTCAGGTATTTGTTACCGTCAAACTATCACCGCTCTCTGACACTCTTTATAAGCTATTTGCGGCAGGACCACCTGTTGTTAAGCAAGCAACCTTCGAAGATTTATCAAAGGAAGCCCTTGGTGGCTGGGAGATTCACGCTCAGAATGGGACGGTCGACAACATTGCTGACTCCGAAGTGGATGCTTTTCGTCAAATTGCATCATTTCTGTCATATCTTCCCTCCTCGATTTTCGCCCTACCACCCGTCGTCGAGTCTTTGGACCCTCCAACCAGAAGAGAAGAGGAGCTTTTTTCCATCATACCGAGGCAACGTGCACGTCCGTACGATGTCCGGCGACTCATTCGATTGGTTGTCGATGCAAGTGGACCAATTGATGACCCCAACCCATCGACCTTTTTTGAGATAGGAAAGACGTGGGGGAGATGTATCGTCACAGGGTTTGCAAGGCTTGCTGGAAGACCAGTTGGTGTTCTCACTAGCGACTGTCTCGTCAACGGCGGTTAGTAATCTTGTGTCCATACCTGACTTTCGAAAGCCTCACATCCCTACAGGTGCAATCGATGCATTAGGCAGCCAGAAAAGCGCCAGGTTTGCCACCTTGTGCGATCACTTTGGGTGAGCATATTGCTTGTGCTACTTCCTTTCCTTCTGACTACTCCAAGGCTACCTTTGTTGAACCTGGTCGATCTACCGGGCTTCGCCATCGGTGAGTGTTGTGTACCCAATCAAATCCGACCACTTTTTTAACTTTCACATTCAATCAATGAAGGCTCTATTGCTGAGAGAGCGGCGACGATACGGCATGGCGCATCAGCCATGTCTGCGTTGTATAATGCCACGGTGCCGATATACACTGTCATCATTCGAAGGGCATTTGGTGTTGCCGGCGGTGTATTTGCGGATCCTGAGGACGGAACTGGGACGCGAGTTGCCTGGTATGCCATTCTGACTCATAGCTGTGAATGCTTCTTGCATTAATCCAGTGGTACAGGCCATCGGGCGACTGGGGCAGCTTGCCTCTGGAAGGTGGCATTGAAGCTGCTTATAAACGCCGTTTAGATGCTGCGGAGTCTGCGGAAGCGCGCGAGGAACTCATGACGGACCTTTTATCCAAGTTTGAGGATGTCAGAAGTCCCCTGAAGACTGCGAACAAGTTTGGTGTTGAAGAGATCATTGATCCCCGGGATACTCGAGCGCTGGCGTGTGAGGTATGTCTTGTTTTATTCAAGATTTCCGTTCGTCCGTAGCTCATATGTTTGTATCAAGTGGGTAGCACATGTGTATGAACATCTTCTCCCTCAACTCTCGACCTTTAGACAGAGCAGATATGGACTGGATAGTAAGCCTTCGAGTGGGCGTGGATATCGCCTGTAGTGCTTTAATGGTTTATACGCACATACAGCGTGCTTCTACTTTTTGCTCTTGTAGCGGAACTTGGAAGCGAGCAAAGACCAGAGAGGCTCCCATAAGAGGGATGATCCCCACACTGTGTCCAGGGCCATGTGAACAGAAGTTCACGACCCTTATGGTACGCTCTCTGGCAGTGCCGAGTGAAAAGACAAATCCCGAAAACAGCATTTTCGACAGCATTTTCGGAGCCGGCCCTCATTCCTTATTTCGATAACTTCGACTTGTTAAGTTGATCATGTTGCCAAATTTCATTTCAGCCTTGCTTGTGGGTCTTGTTGACGCCAGTGAGCCTTCATGACATGCAACCTTTTGTTTGTGGAATTCATCTAATCAAGCTGTTTAGGAAAGGGAAACTCACTCAAATGTTCCACCAAATCACTGTGGACCTGCTCTGGACTCACATTCCACTGACAGCTATCGACTCAAACAATGGATAACGCCCACATTGCCACTAATCCACGACATATAGATGATTGATAGGCTGGCAACCGCCCCCCATTTAGGACGATCCTCTCTCCCTTGTGACAATTAAGGACACCACTGTCAAAATTAGGCGCCTCGCCACAAAAGTTTTTAATGCATTTAACCTCACAGATTGCTAAACGTACTCTTTTGTGGTCAAAACCTCATCCCAGCTCCCAATCCTCTATCGGTATGATATTTGGTCTGAGGTTAGTACTCAATGCATTGTCCTTTACACATCCTGATTGCCCTTATGCACAGTGCGCTTGGCCTTGAGCTCGTTGCTTTAGTCGTACTCCCCGCCCAAGCCGTATTGAATCTTGTTCCCGACAAACCTCTCGGTGAGGGAACCATAGATGTTTCATGGACTCAGTCATCTTCGTATGTCCTACCAGCACTCATCTGAAGACTATGCTGACGATTGGTTGACAGTATTGATTTTTCATTAGTCCTTGCCCTTGACGTTCCAATCTTAATCAGACAAGTCCTTGTGAACATATCTTCTTCTGGAGCTGGGTCATTCACGTATACTGGCATCGCCTTGCCCCACGTACCCGCGTCGTGAGCCGCTTACTGTTACTTTCGATATATTACTAACACTCACCCTTTTCATCAGCATCGGGTACACCATCCGGGCCACTGCTCAAACCGATACAGAGTCAGTTTGGGATCGATCCAAGGAATTCTTTCTTGGAAGCTCCACGACCCTTGCTGCCTCTCCCACCTCTACAGCCACGGTCACCACTACCGCTACCTCAACCAGTACGACAGCCTCCAGCAGCAGCTTAGTAACGACCACCGGTACTATAAGTACAACATCTGTCGGGGCGAGCACTAGTCAATCTACCTCCAACTCCACTGCTTCGACCACCGTGCCGACAAACATATCAATTATCCCCGATATTGCGTACGTTTTTGTTTTGTTTTTCTCAACGCCTTCTACCGTTCTGACGAGCCTTGCATTCTAGGACTCATTCTCCATCTCCCAGTCAGGATGCCGGAGCTACAGGTGGAGATAAAGCCCTGCCCATCAAAGCCATCATTGGTGGTACTCTCGGCGGAGTGGCCCTCATCTCGATACTCGGCCTCGGCCTCGTCCTTTTCTTGATGCGACGGAGAAAGGCCCACGCAATGGACTACAACTATTCTCCAGTCGATCCCAAAATCCTGGCTGCATCTCTTGTCACACCCTTTCCCGGAATTCAATCACCCCAGGATGCCGCCTCTCTATCATATTCACGTTCCTATCAATCATCCCAGTCGGGCTCACTTCACCAGTGTGCCACCTATGTACCGAGCCACGGAGACTTTAGAATAGGTCATTTCCCGGCACCCTCCATGATGTCTAGTGTTCCTTCTTCCAGATCGTTGCATCCCCACTCTCATTCTCCCACACACCAATCTTCCACTTCTTCTCTACAACTTGACACCAGCGCCAATCCAATAGCGACAGTCCATCTCCCGGAATCTCAGCCATCACATTCCCACACAGAACAGCAGTCGCTACCCGTCTTTTTATCGCCAGAAATTGCTGACCCGGGACCCGCGACATCCAGCCTTAACATGCGCGATGTTCCCACATCATTGCAGCCAAGGCGGCCGCTTGTTGTAGTTGGTGGTGCCCCGCACGAAGTCGATGGTTTCGACGCGCCTCCCCCACGTTATTCAGCAGGGGCTGGCCCTTCTAGTGATCCACTACCTGAGAAGCGATAGGCTTGGGCGGCATCGCTAGTCACGTTGCTACACATTCATGTCAAACCTCACACTCAACTTGACTCAAGTTATTCGCATTTAGTGCTACAGCGCAAGGGCACCAGTCACTGAGTACTGACCGGCTGACCACCCGGCTCAGACGACACCTCACTCGGACCTTCGTCTTCATGTCATTTATCATTTTTCGGTCAGGTTTTTTTTATATCTATCGGTCAGGTTCACCCAACCTATAGTTTATTCGTACATATCACCATGGAATGAACTCTTTCTGTAGTCATTCAGTAGGACTAAGTCTGAGAGATGGGATCGTTCATTCGTTTCCGCATGTACTTGTCGCGGTTGATAGATACTATACATGGAGTTTCAAGCTCGAGGCAAACTCTTTCTTGTCATGATTTATCCCGTCCGCTTCGCCTTCCATGTCCCGCCTAACCCAACTCCGAAATTACCAAATGCACTGTTCCCATTGATGCCTGCACTAGCTGGGGCATCGCTGGGGCTTACGACCGTCGAGGGAGCACCACCAAGTGATCCCGTGCGTCCGTGTCCGATGCCGGCGCTGGGTGGCCCCGGGCCCGGTTGGAAGGAGGAGCGGAAGGAGGAGTTGGGCACTGATTGTATGGAAAGGAATTTGTTGGGAAGAGGTCTATCGTCCGTGTTGTACTGATAGTCAAGTTAGTACACGTATCTTTGAAGCGGGAGCGCAACAAACCTGGAATTCGAGCCCAATGCCATCGGCCTCAGAGACGTCCAAAAGCTTGACGAGTTTCTTCCCGATTGCGTTCAACTTCTCCACCTCGTCCTTGCTGCGCGTCCACACCTGGATCCGGTCCACCTTACTTCTCAGACTGACCACAGCACCGCAAATCTCGTCTCCTTCTTCCAGTTCTTCGCCCACCAGCGCCATCGTCAGCCAGCTCCAGCACCGATCAAGAAGCGCCGGGTTGTTCTTCATGGTCAACACCCATTTGCCACCGTTCGCGTTTGCCTCATCCTCCCACATCGGCTTGATGCCGGACTTGAAGAGGTGATAGTTGGAGTTGCGCTCGAGCTTAGATGGCGGCTTGAGCCAATTGAAGTATCGGCAGAACTCTTCGACGGTGTCGAACTCGCCGACAGTGGTCAATCCGGCCTCGTAGTCGGTGGACTCGGGTGGCTGACCGAAAGATGTGTCTGGAACAGTTGCAGTTGCAGGGGTAACTAGGTATTTGGATTTGGTATCGTGGAATATGGTCCTAATGTCAACGATCAGTGCCCGTTGACATTGTGACAAGTAAGAGAACATACCAAGGATATTGCAGCGGATGTTCAGGCGCCTTCATAGGGAATCCTGGGGTCTTCGGATCTTCAATCATCTCGGGCTCAGGAGGCTTCGCCGTCCCATCGATGCTGAGTTGCCGGGTCTTGGCCAGACGCGCAGTAATCGCATCGAGACTGGGTATGTTCTTGTATCCAACCTTGACCTGCCGCTTCTCAACTGGCGCCTCCTGATTCAGCTCATTGACTCTCTCTGTCGTCAAAGGATCACCCCCTGTTTCGCTGCCGTCCGTCTCGGAAGGTGGTGAGGTAGAAAGTGCCGAAGGCGATGTCGAGCGCGTTGCAGGTGCATTGACTGCAGTAGAATCGTTTGTAGAGGCTAGTGAAGCCGTTGAACCAGGTCCTGTCCGCAAGGCGAAAGCAGCTAGACGTGATGGTCGTGGCGCCGAGCTCGTCTGATTGTTGCTTGAGGCCGATGAGGCATTGATGTTGATACGGGCAGCGAGCTGATTGAGAGAGGGCGGACGACCAGCAGGGGGCTTTTGTGGAATTTCGAGAGTTTGACCTTCGGAGCTCATCGTAGTCGATGGAAGAAAGTGTTTCTACCTGGAACCAAACACAACACGGCCATCTGCCATCTCTTCTTCCGGCCTCGGCGCTATCGCTTTCCCAATCAGCAATTTCATGACGTTTCATGCTGTCCTAAGTAATTTGCTGGTTTAAACATCAACCGCTTTGATTATTCTGGAACTTGTGTGGAATGAGGCGATGAGAAATCACTTGGATATGATTATATTAGATCTTATCGTGGCGTTCTGATCATGATTGTCTACACTCCAGCTACTTGGTGAAGTAGCGAACATTGCAACCCCTCGCTCGTAAGTCCTTCAAGCATTTGACGTCAACGGCATGGTCTTGTGCTTGTTCAATCGCAAACCGGTCAATCGCAAACTCCACATGAATTATTTTCAATAATGTGACCTCCTCTCCCGCTGCTGCCACAACAAGCCGGGCCTCAATCATCGAGTTAAACTTTCCATCGGTAGATACGACGCTACCGTGCGGCTTGAGCACTTTCTTGAACCTAGAGCAAAGAAAGGCCTGCCCGTCGTCACCGCCACGAGATGCATCAAGGATATTGTCACTAAATACCGGTGGTTGATACCCCTCGTCGTTGAGCTCAAGGGTGACCCAAGAGCCACCGATCGCAGGAGGTCTATCAAAGTGGCCTCGTTAAATTGTAGGAACTCCAGCGCGAGTCGGTGTAAAGGTGGGGAAGATCGCTGGATCATCTGTACTAGTATAACAGCGACACTGCCAGATAACATGTCGTTTCGTACGCGCGGTCGGGTATAAGAAAATCGAAGCGATTGAAGTCAACAGTTGGAAGAGGGTCGCGATGTATGTGCAGGATTCGACTCTAGGAGAACGTAAATTCTTAAGGCACTGGTGTGTGACTGCTGAAGGTCACCAGTTTTGATGTAGAGCCTGTCAGATACTGGCTCTCCAACGTGGAGGAAGGCGCAGTGCTCCAACACTAAGCACGTTCCCAGGATGTACAGACAGTCTGGAGTCGAAAGAAGAGTATTTAGTTCCAACCCTATTATCGTTTCGTTAAAGTTGTCGAAGAGGCGCGGCGTGCGCAATATCCTTCCCTTCATATCAATGCCGCGGCTTCACGAACAATGTGCAAAAGGGTACTCGGGAAGCTGTGCCGTGGCGAAAGCTAGAAGGAAGGATAAACTGTCACTGTAGTGGTGATGTTGCCAGATGGATCTGGCTTTCTGCTGGCAGTCAATAGTCATGTTATCGATAGTTTCCCGTAGTCAGACCTATAATATCACGTATTGTTTTTTGAGAGACGGGAGGGCAACAACAGTGATACATAGACTCAATGGGCATGTTGGAATTAACAATAACGCCATACAAGTCCAGACGACTAGTGCGACTGACTTGATGGACGTCAGTCATCAAAGTAGGGAGGGTATAATCAGAGTGCGCTGCAGGGCGTCGCAGCTGGCCCCGGGAAGCTCTCCGATGGGTTCGACGGATTTTTAACGTATTTTAGACTCTCAAAAGGGCCATTTCCTTGTCGTATTTATAACGTATTTTAGACCCAAAAGTTCATTTCTCATGTCAGGATTTTAATGTATTTGAGGAGGTAACTTTCAAGGTCGCCGCTCTCAGAGGCAGCTCATGAATATTCATGTTTTATGATGGTAACGACACTACATAAGCGGAATCAGAGGCAGGCAATGTTTCTCGACTCACAGCACTCCGTTCCCAGGCCAGCGGTGGATCATGGCAACTCCAAATTGAAATCGGAGTCTTGATAGTTTTGTGATCATTGTGGCCGTGAAACGCACTTACATTGGGGAGGTATTAGACATGACTAAAAGTCTGCATTTTGGCCAGTACCGTTCGGTTTCCTGGGTAGAAAGTGCAATGTCGCTCCAGGCTCTCCCTGTCAGGGTGTAAGTACACAGATATCCACTGCACGGTCGTCCCAAGTTGACCCAACATTATTCAGAGCAGCAATCCTGATGAGTGGTACAACGACGACATTGATACTCCAATATTCTTATCAACATTCTCACCCCCGAATAATTCACTTCACTTGTACGCGTCAATTGACTCCAGGCTCTTATAGCATCTTGGTTCAATGGCACTGATTCACTTGCTGGTGGAAGTAGGAAGGTGGAATTAAGTGATGCAGCAAGGTCACATTAATGGGAGTCTTTGCAAAGAAAAGGGTGAAGTCTTTTCCAATCCTCATGATACACTTGCCTAGACGGAAGAAGACAATGACGTAGTTGGTAAATAATAGACGTGATTGTCTATTTCTAGCACGCGACTTATCACGTGGCGGGAAACTCGCTTAACCTGACGGAATTAACGTATTTTAGAGGCAAATCGATCGAAATTTCCGTCGAACCCACAGGGGGGCTTCCCGGGGCCTGTCGCAGCAGCGTGTTATCGATTAAGTATCTTAAAAATATCACTTCCGAGCGACTGTCATTCTAGATCTTTTTGTCTTCGTGGCCACAAGGAAATTCCAGATGAACAGAAAGTAAAAACAAGTGGTCGACAAGATAGCTACAATTGCAAGAAGTAATTATTCCCTTGCTTGCAAAGGTTCTTGCATGTTCATAAGTAATTATAAACACTTTTGATGGAACCATCAGAATGGATGATTGCAGGATCTGATGGAGGACGAGGACGAGGAGTAGATGCCTTCACGCGGTTCAGCGCGACAAGACCTATCCCAAAGATCGTCGAGTGACGCTTGGGTCACTATACTAGATATGATCTATTCTGACTTCTTCTCGAAATTTCATTGGCAGTAACGAGCTTCAAGCAAGGGTTCTGTTGACGCGAGGCGACACTTATCTAGTTAAGAAGTCTAAAGAAGTTCATTCATTTCTTTTGCTGACTATCGCCTTCTTGCAATTTCCGTGGTTGGTGTACCGAGATGCCGCCTGTTTCTTCGACTTGCAATTCGCAAAGGTAGTAGTACATAACATGTTGCAACTCCGAAAAAGGGATAAATGAAAAACGAGCCAGGATCAGGTTGAGACCCTCATGCTCGAGATCCAAATAGAGAAGCTGGAAAGTGACTGATCATGATGTATCCTAGTGGTACTGCAGGGGGCACAAAAATACATCCCAGTTGAAGATGCTTCTACTTTTTGGGGGCCGAAATTTCAAAACGTTCTCGGAAGGCTGTAAGTAAGGGACGTCCTCCCAAATTTAGTTGAATTCTCGTCAGGTTCTCGTGAAGGTATACCCTCATCGACCAATCAGATTGTGTTCCGAGCAGGCACCCGAGAATTGCACTAGAAGAGTAGGGTTCTTTGTCGCCTAGGAGTTTTGCAGATGCCCATGTCCCATCCAGTTCACTTCACTATTCGGATCATGCAAAGGACTAGATTGTGATTTTACTACTTACGAGAACGACCACTCACATGAGTTAGGCCCAGGAGATAGTTGGATCGGTTTCTGAATCTGCAGGCCTTCACTCTGAAAACATTGCAATCCGGATCCTAACCACTCCTGGCATCGTCAATCGGGGTCATGGGTCAAACAACGTGGCGGAGTCAAGATGCAGTGTTTTATAATTAGACCTCATCCAAGGAACACAAATAGATTTACATTGCTGATGAAAATAGAACAGGGGACTAAAAATAATCGTTAGTGTCCCTGTAACTCCAACGTCCCTTGACAGCCTTAAAAAGTCCTCACCCATCACTTTGGTCAGGGTCAAATGGGCGCTCAGTCCTGCTCAGTCTCAGGCGACGTCACGGATGAATTACTAGAAAGAAATGATGGTTTGGGAATAATGAAAAAAGCTCGGGCGTGACTACCAACACATATAATATTTGTTCCAAATGCACTAGAAATTTCTGGTCAGCATGCTTGTGACCATGTTTCCATACGTAATTTCTAGCGCCCCATGTGTTATTTTCGGTGGCAATTGTCGATCCCGAGACTACGCCACGGTTCGTCAGGTTGGATTTATTGAGTATCCTACCGCCACGTGATAGAAGATATAATGTACACGTACAGCGGAGCCGGAAGATGGGCTCTGTATATGATGCATCAACATCCACAAGTACATACGAAGTGACAGACTACGCAGTCTAATCTGCATCAAGGAAGACTGCCTTCCACAATCTGATCTGAGGCTAGAAGCTCGAGTTGGAGTCATGTTCGAAAGTGTTTGATCAAGAACGCCTTCCTCGCTCAAAAAAGTATACACGATCCAGACGAACACTCCAACTGCGATGCCTTTCAAATATTCGTTATCGCACTCAAGCCGTCGATCGAGGATTCGTCTTGGCGGATCAATTGGCCTTCTAGATAGTCGCAGCAGGCAAGTGCGCCACCTAGAGACGCGCGATGTATCGCACGAATTGCGGTATAGCGTACCTCGAAGGACCTTAATCTATCTATAGCGAATAGCGATATTATCAACTCCTTTCGGCTGCCAAGTGAACGCCATTAGTCGGTTTCGTCAAGCCAGTAGGCTTCGGGGGAAGAGAAATGAATAGCAGGTGGAGTGCCGATAAAGTTTAGTCTTGTATAAGTAGGCGCCTAAAGGCACAAAGCTATCCTCGAATTGGATTGGCTGGCAGACAGATGGCTTCCTGGCCCCGAGAAAAACACACATTATCGCCGGTCAATATCCACGTCCAAAGTGCATCGGTCGTCATGTCACTCTGAGAGACGAGTTACAGAAGAAGGTTTGACGGCCAATCATCCGGAAGATCGAGTTTGCGAAGAATACGAGATTCACTCCGAAACAACGAGGAGTTTTACTCCGGACATAACGGCATAGTGTATACATGAAGCCATGTCTTCAATTGCAACCGGAGAACGTTCAAGTTGACAGATTCATCAATCTCGAGAGAGTCTGAGTTCCCGAGGACTTCCTGGCTAAGGAAAGCAGATCAAATTCGAGGTAAACATCATGAGGCCGCGCACGAGAAGTCTCGGGCTTGTTGATGGTAGGGCGTGTATTCAATAACCTCGATATCATCCATGGCCTCCCGGTTAGACAAACGCCCGGCAACGCCGGGATCAGAAGATCTTATCGCCACATACATCTCGTGAGTCGTGCATCGCTGTCTGAGCGGGATGCGTAGTTTGAATTGCGCAGCAAGCATCAAGTGAGGTCACGGCTGTGGGGGTCATAGATTTCACCCACTGGATGGGGAAGCGGTATTCCGTGGCAAGTCCGTTACAGCCATCTGTTCCCTGCGGCGTGGGTCACGATCAGGGCGTGGCTGCTTTGTGCATGTCAGATGATGGTTGGCAATGAATGAAATATAACGAAACCTGCCAAAACCCCGCAGTCGCATGCATAGTGGCGATGGTACCGGGGATAGTGACGATCAATCGTGATCAGATATATATGAATCATACAAACCGGCGGCTGGGAACAAGGACTAGTGTCCACGTTGAAGGACAAGCCAGACTATATACTGACAAGTTCCGTCAGAAAAACTCATGGATGTAATGGTTTGGGGTTTGAACGGGGGAAGAGGCGTCGTGGGATGACGTTGGAGTGAGAAGAACAAAGAAATGGTGGCCCGACTTTATCAGCAGAGTGGGAACAGATGGCCGTTCTGGCGGCTGGACATATGAGTGCCGCACTAGGCGATCTACACGGCCTTGACGGCGGGAGTTTGGAACTAACAAATGGGGATGAATGATCGAACGTCATTTGCTCTTGTTATCCGCGCTCGGCATCGCACATGCCGAGATCCTGGTTGGAAGGCTTGGACTGGTCGGCCGTTAACTAGCCAGCGAACACCCCAGCTACGACCTCCCAACAACTCCCGCAAGCCATGGGTAGAAGAAAGATTGAAATTCAACCCATCACTGTGAGTTCTTCCGTTCTTTACAGAGCCGATCCCGTGTCCGGGGTAGTGTCGTTTTTTAAACGCCTCTCTCCCAAATATACCCGCTTCCGCCCGTTTTAAAACTTTGTACTGACTGGATTCTCTTATACTTAGCACGAGCGCAATCGTTCTGTGACCTTCTTGAAGGTCCGTCTCGTCTGCTCATCCAAAGTTTTTTGCTATTTTTGACTTCAATGTCTTGGCATCCCTCCTGGCCATTTATAATTATAATTCCACCTCCAGCGCAAGAATGGGCTCTTCAAGAAGGCGTACGAGCTCGGTGTGCTGTGCTCTGTGGACGTTGCAGTCATCGTATTTGGTGCGTTGTCGTTCTCCCTCTTATCCCATCCCTCCCATATTTTCCCTCGCTAGAATTTACAGCTCTGACCGACCCTGTTCTATTTTTATCTTCACAGAGGAAAGACCTGGTCATCATCTCAAACTTTACCAGTATGGTTCTTCTGATATCCACGACATTATTCAACGACATCTACATGTGATTACCTTTGACTTCCCTTCGGTCCCCCGCAGTGCTAATTTATTATTATTCTAGCACGAAGGGGAGAAGGACACTCGCGGACCCTCCGATTTCTCTGGTAATACTCCAGGCACAAAGGACGATGCAGCCGAGGGCGATGACGACGATGTAGAGGATGAAGGCGACGAAAGCATTCTGCCCACTATACGTGGTCCAAAACGCAGAGCCGACGGACAACCAAAGCAGTCTCACATCGATGCAACGCATCTAGACGTGAGTCTCTATCCTGGTCAAATGATAGTCTGTCACATAATTCACCTCATCTAGACTGACTACATCTCGCGAAATTCAGGGTCTCACATGCACCCTCTTCGCCTTGTACCGCCATCCTTATCCGCGTCACAGCACCATCACCAGCATCCCGTCTCGAGCGACCGCCTCAGCGGACCTATGCATTCCCAAAGCAAAAAGCCCCGCCTTGGCATTCTACCGAGTAGCGAAATCCCACACTCGCACTCAGAAGACAGCCCCTTGTCTGGCGCCGTAAGCCCAGTCAGCAACAGCCGGAATGCACGATACCCCGATCTCGGTCGCGACTCCTTCGGCGGTACATCTCGATACGGGATGTCCCATTCACACCACGTCTCCCAATCTCCGCACCCCCACAACTCCCCACCAAGCGCACACCACCGCCAACACCATCCACAATACACACCCTTCTTCTCCTCCTCAGCCCAGGGCAACCCGCACTACGGTCAAGGCGGGAATACCCCACCTCCCCCAAACTTGATTCCGCTCCATTCCCAGGCTGACTTCGCAGCCTCAGCTGCGCGTGCGCGAAGTGTGAGCAGCAGCAGTAGTGGAGTTTTACCTGCTCGCAATGTCTACGGGACATATGGGAGTGAAGGGGGCGGGGCGTGTGGCGGTGGAGGTGGAGGTGGAGGTGGAGGTGGAGGTGGGGGTGGAGGCACAAGTGGGGACCTGTTTGCAGCCTTTATGGATGCGGAACAGCAGGCCAGGGTGAGCATCGCGCGCAGAAGCTCCACTTCTGGCCCGGGCGTTGGTGGAGGGCCATCGTTCGGGCTCGACTGGCCAGTACACATGCCCGCGCCGAATGCCGCGAGTCATGGAGGCAACGGTGTAGGTTCGAAGCCGGCCTCGCATGGCAGCGTTGAGAGGGAAGGGGGTCTGGAGAGAGGCACTTCTGTGGGATCAGGCGGGAGTGCTAGTGCCAATGGGAGTGGCAGTGGCCCTGGAAGTGGCGCAGATTGGTTGGATTTTCTGTCTGGCGCGACACCTGCCAGCGGACCAACGGGGTGAATTTTGGATATATAGCGGATATTCAGATGATACCAAGTTATTTTTGTTTTGGATATACACGTTCGAAGTTACAACTTAGAGTGGACCGTTGTCAAATGGGTTCAAACAGATAAATTTCACGCCACAGGATTCGCCTATATGTCTACAATAGTACTACATCAATTCCAATTACAGATAAAATTTGAAAAGTGAATCACCTCGAGAGTGTGAGCTATACAAGGTAAGAATCCTTGTTCATGAGTGCTACTTCGTAGATCTATGTTGACAGCAGTGGCTCGAAGTTTCTAGTGATCTAGTCTGTTAATCAGTCAAGCTACACTTCCTTTGGAACCGGTTTTCGGGTTGATGACGTGGGCTGTCAGTGAAACAATTCAAACAAGTTCAATTAATCCAAAGGTTTGTATCGTCGCAACGCCAGTCGGACTTACTTTATTATCTGCAGTCCTTTCTCGTTATTTCCTGGAGTTAGTAAATGTAATGACCAATAGGAAGGATGGATGTAAGCGATTAACCCGGAGTCCATCATGACTGGTCTTCACATTTTTCAAGTGCTTCCAAGAACTTGAAGGTGGGCGAACTTGACTGGAAGTTCTCCTTGAAGTTCTTCGAAGATCATCGATTGATAGCCGTGAGGTCGCCGCCGATCGGCAACAACCGGGATCACGTGGCAAGAAAGAATTCACCATCATTTTTTTTTAGTAGTGACGAACTTCACGCTTCACCTCCCCCTTCCCTCCCTCCCAACTCTCCTTCACTGGGCGGTTGAACTCAAGCTCGTTTATCGGCTCGACATGGCCTCTTTTATGGCCCAGGCCGCAAAAGCCTGTCTCATTAAATCTGCTAGAACAGTTGGTTCTGTTTCGCTTGCACACCGCTCATTCAAAATCTCTTCAATTACGGGTATGTTTTCATACTTTGGCCCATTCTTACTCACTAACATGATGAAAACTGTTACCAGCCGTCACAAAAGGCGTCCGGTACTCTTCTGCTGCCGCAACAGCACCCGCTGAAGTGGAAACAGAAACAGAAACTCCCAAGGAAACTCTGCCTACTTTTGACACGCTTGAGGGCGTTGTCTCCCAGGGTGTCCTCGCAGCTGTTAAAGCAATGAAAATTACCACCATGTCCCCCGTCCAGGCGCAGGTCTTCCCACTCCTGCCTGAGTTGGCGCGACCATACAATCCCCAAGAGCCTTCCACCGGCCCATCTCGTGACCTCCTCGTGAAGGCCAAAACTGGTACCGGAAAGACCCTCGGCTTCCTCCTCCCTGCTGTTGAAGCACGCTTCCAATCTATGGCAGCACGTGGCGCGCAGGCCGCTCGTGATGCTGGCAAAGAGGGAGACATCGAGTTCGCGCGGACAGCCGCAGTCGCTTTCGCTCGTCAATCGGTCGGCACGCTCGTTATCAGCCCTACTCGTGAATTAGCAACCCAGATCGCACAAGAGGCACTTCGCTTGACCGCGAAACTCGAGAATGAAAACCGCAACTTTGGTGTCAGACTCTTCGTCGGTGGTGAAGACAAACGCAGACAAGTACGGCAATTCGAGACAATGCGAAACGACATCGTTGTAGCAACCCCTGGGCGTCTTCGTGATGTCTTGGAGTCAGTTCCAGACATCAAGAAGGCTTTGTCGAAGACACAAGTAGTACGTGCCACCCATTGTTGCGTGTTACATTCTGTCATCTGACCACAGCGGCAATAGCTCATTCTGGACGAAGCCGACACCCTTCTCGACATGGGCTTCCGTCCGGACATTGAGGCAATTAAAAATGAACTTCCCCCCTCTCCCCAGAGGCAGACGTTCCTTTTCTCTGCCACTGTTTCCCGGGCTATTCAGGATATCGCTGAATCGACTCTGTCTCCAAACCACAAGTTTATCAACTGTGTATCGAAAGAGGCGTCCCCCGTCCATGCCCACGTCCCACAATATCAAACCGTCCTACCCAGTGCCGCTGAACAAATTCCCCACATCATGAGGCTTATCGCCCATGACCAGTTAACCAGCCCTAACTCATCCAAGATCGTCCTTTTCCTCCCGACTACGAAGATGACCCAGCTTTTTGCAACCATCCTTCGTGAGCTCTCCAGGGCCGTCCTCCCCGCTGGGTTCAACACCAAGGTTTACGAGATTCACTCGAAGAAAACCATGGAAAGCCGCACAAAGGCATCGAACACCTTCCGTCATGATTTCTCCGGCGCCTCGATTCTTGTCACATCCGATGTCTCCGCTCGTGGTGTAGACTACCCCGGCGTCAGTCGTGTTATTCAAGTCGGAACGCCCGGTACCACAGATCAGTATATTCATCGTGTCGGGCGCACAGGCCGTGCTGGCACTGAGGGTCGTGGCGATCTCGTCCTGCTGCCTTGGGAGAAAGGCTTCCTCAGGACCAGCCTCTCTAGCGTCCCGCTCAAGTCCATGTCCACAGAAGACTTGACTTCACAGGTCCTCGAGCTTGCCAAGGCTCACGACTCTGACCCCGAAGCCTTTTTCGCCGATGCCCCGACACCCAAGCCGAGCCCTATGGATAAATTCAGAAGTAAGGGACGCTCGTTCACTGGACGAAATGACAGGCTCTTCAAGTCGGTTGTGCTCCCTTTTGTCGAGGAGACAGACCGCGCCATCAACAATCTCAAGTCCAAGATGGACGAGGAGGCGATTCGTGAGACGTTCATGTCGCTCCTGGGCTATTACATGACACGCGTACCCTCACTGGCAGTACCCCGGGACGCAGTTGTGGATGGCCTGAAGGACTGGACTACGGACGGCGTCGGTCTTTCCCAGGCGCCATATGTATCTGAAGCAACCCTCGCCAGGTGTGGCGGCGGTAAGAGTAGGGGGTCGTCGTTCGGCCGTGGCGGGTACGGTGGTGTGAGGAGCTCTTTCGGCAATCGTGACGGTGGCAGCTCCTACGGTAGTCGTGGCGGATATTCTTCTGGTGGCAGCTCCTACGCTCGTAGTGGACACAGCTCCGGTGGTAGCTCTTACGGTGGCCGCGGCGGTGGTTCCTACGGTGATCGCGCCGGGGGCAGCTCCTACGGTAATCGCAGCTCTGGTGGAAGCTCCTATGGCAGTCGCGACGGGAGCAGCTTTGGCGATCGTGGCGGAAGCAGCTCTGGTGGTAACTCCTACGGCGGCAGTGAGGGCCGTGCACCTCGCACGTTCCCACCTCGCACTAGGAACAGCTGGGAAGGCAGGGGTCAGCAAAGGTTGAAGAATTTGAGGAGTGGAGGCGACCATGGTGGAACATATTAGAGCTTACGACCCATTTATGATACTTATAGCCTGTAGAATACTTAAACTAATTTGCCATACCGCTCAACAGTACATGATGCATATTAATAACCTGCAGCCCCAGTACTCAGCGCTAGCGCACCTTGGCAATGGATGCACCGATGACGCCGACGTTTCTTGATCTCAAGGTCGCTTATCGGACTCTGCGTTGGTTTAAATAACTACTATATGTTGCTCGAAGCTTTCGGCGGCCTTTGATGAAGCTGGCAGGTATGTACTACTAATTGGTATCGCTTCTTAGGTGGCCGCCACACACACGTCGACCGCGAGTAAGTTATCGGAATTCATGAAAAAAGACTTGTTTGAAACAGAAGGATTGAGTCAGAGTCGATGTCATTATTTACATGTATCGCTTGACTGGAAGCTGTACCTCCATGGCCTTGATTTCTGCGAAGGGCATTAAGGATACCACACGATCATCAGAGAGGGGCACTCACGTAGGGCCAAGTGATGCGAGTAGAATCGATTCATCTGCAAGCTCCCTAGTTGTGGTGGATTAAGCAATTGTGGACACAATGCCAACAATATATATCATAAAATGGGCTTACCGCCAATGTACCACAACCCTTTACGGTTTAATGGGCGATAGATATTCATCTCGCCTTCATCGTTGACGCCCAGTAGCTTTGGACAGGTATCCGCAACTTCGTCCCCGCAAATACGGCGAATCGGCTCTCGAATGTCCCCGACTCTGTGGCGAGATAAGTTACATTCAAGTGACCAACTACGGACTCACCCCGTTGCGAATATGATAACATCAGCTTTTAACCTACTACCGTTCACGAATTCGATTCCGTTCTCGTAGAAGGTGCTGATAGCGCTGTCGTTCTTGAGTTTGATTTTTCCATCAATAATGAGTTGACTTCCCCCAGTATCTAAATCCTATGAGAAAGGAAATCAAGGTGACAAATGAATTGAATACCAACCGAAGTAATGCCCTCCTGCTCTCTCTTTCACCTGTAGCAGAATGCCAGCATCCTTTAATCCACTATTGGTCCTGAAGCCAACTTCTTTCAATTTGTCAAGCGTATCCCTGGTAGAGTTATGCCAAAATGAGACGGGTATGTAGGAAACACTTTTCCCACGAACTTACGAATAATCATCGATGATCGCTTTGGTGGAACGCTGTGCCATGCCGCCCTCGAGCAGGAGATGAGGCATAGAATGAAATAAATTGTCAGCGATTTCCAAAGGAGGTCCGCCTTCCTTGTAAAGAGCTGTCCGAGTGCCAGAACAAGTTAGCACGCAAAGTGTGCACCAGCTGTACACGACGTACTGCCGCCAAGGTAATGCCACTGTCGGTCCAGATTCATGACAAAGGTAGAGCTTCGTTGGAACATAGTGACATCTGAAGCTCAATGAAAGTTAATCATTGCATCCAGAAAGGGATAATAGCCTCACCAATATTGCTCCGCGCAAGATCTGAAGCAATGTCGTGTCCTAGGGCACATATCAACAGTGTGCTCTGTTCGCAATGCTCTATGCTCACCCGAGTTTCCGCCGCCAATAACAAGCACTTTCCTACCCCGATACTCCGCAGCTCGCTTATATTGAGAAGAGTGTAGTGTTTCCCCTGAATACACAGCCTATGATTCGAGTGAGACCACGTAGGGCAGGTTTTTGAGATATTTTAACATACATCATTCGGTATGACTGGTATGTGCGGCTGTCCGTCACCTATACCAGTAGCAAACACTGGCAAGAATGTCAACATGGGATCGGATAATGGGAGCCTTGACATCGAACCTAGATGATTGGCTACTACGACACGAAGTGTGCCATCCTGTCTCTGGATACGCACTGACCATTTGCTGTCAATATTTTGAACGGCGCTCTCGACGGTCGACGACGTCCAAACATTCAGTTCAAGAATGTGGGAATAGCTCTCCAGCCAGTCTGCAATCTACTGCCCTGGTCAACGGATGCTGGTCGTCAAGAATGGGGTTTCAAATGACCTTTAGAGCGGGTGTGTAGACTGGCCACGTTGGTGGAAAGCTTCACGGTGGAGATACGTAAGTTACCGCGGTGCATTGTGTTTTCGAGAAGCACTGACGGAAGGTAAGGCATATGGTCATTCCCTAAGCCGTATTAAAAATTGCACATGTGTAACTGAGTATAGGAGCACGCACAAACTGGGAAGTGGAGGCAGAGGGCATCATATCTGTTTCGCCAAGAGTCTCCAACTCGGGGATCTTTCTCCACCATTAAAGTGGATACGCCAAGATATTTTAACCTCGCAGCCAGTGCCAGCGCGCTTTGTCCTGCCCCTACAATTAGCACTCCCGTTTCTCCAGAATCAACATTTCTCTCTTGACGCAGTCTTTCCGCCCAAAGACTTCCTGAGACAAATTGGCGACTCCGTAGAGGCCCAATCGCTGACGGAAAGCCTGCGAGACTTTCGAGATTTGTGAATATCGTGAATGCCTTCCATTCGCCTGTCGCAGTGGGCACGAGGCGGAAGACCCCGAAGCCGTGGCCCTGGTCAACGTCGAATTCGAAAGTACCGACAATCCACACCAAATCAGGGTAGGGTCGCTGCAGTTGAACAAACTCCTTTCGTTTGAGGGCACGCATTTGAGGAGAATTTCGTTCGCGTAAGAAAGTTGTGATCTTTCCAGATCCTTCAAACGTACGTATGTCCCATGTGAGAGCGAGCAGATCTCTCCATAGAGCATCGGGACAAAGTAATCTGGCGGTCTCCTCAGGGTCTCCAATACATCTTGAGAAGCAGAGAAACCAATCCTCTGCTACCGTAACAGGGTCCAGGTCGTCCGGAACGATGGCCCCCAACTTGTCTAACGAAGGAATGCGAGATATCCAGGTCTTTGAGTCGCCCATGACGGTTGATTACGAAGGGCATGACACGGATGATATGCCGCGTTACAGCCTGAGGGATCAAAGTCCAGTATGCACAACGGCAAGTGGAATAGATACAACTTGGGCTGAGAACTGGTTCGCGCAGCTTGTGGGCTCAATCGAACCGAGTCACCATGAACCAGTTAACAGTGCATGTTGCGCACATCAGATCAGGAACGGATTCGTATCAGAGAACCGAAAGACCGAAGGAGTCGTGGCACTAATCACTAGGGCAGCGCAGCTGAAGCGTGTCCTATAAAAAGTGGCGTTATCAGAAAATACAATGTCAAATTGTTTGACAGATGCAGTCAGGGAGATGAACATCCGCCGTACGCAATGCGCATCAACCAAAACCTTGATCGAGATCAGGGACATATGTTGGTCACCGAGTCTCAGGGTCTCCGGGTTTTTAGATGGTTTTTTAGGCTGAGAAACCATCAGAAACTTCTAATTTGCCAAACTACTGATGCACCAACAGTTTTTTTCGACTGTGGCGGTTTTCTTCTTTGCCTCATGACAAAATCTATTGCTACCGCTCGACATGAACATCTATAACAATTGGACTGAACAATCACGATGAGCTCTTTCGTCATAGCAGGGCTTCCATTGAGTCCCTTCTCAAGTTTCAACCTCATCAACTCGAGGCGATAGCTCAGTACGAGAAACACGGCCTTGACGTACCTCTCTTGTTCATCAACTGCGTCTCATGATTCTCATCCTCTCGAAACCACAGACGTATCTGTTGAAAGGACTGATGCAAGCGTTAACAACCGATGTATTGGGAGGTAAACGCGTAGTGATACAGGTAAAAACGACGAATTTAAGTAGCTAGTAAACACAATAAGAACTCAAATATAAGAGGAAACTAATACAACCTGAGGCTGCATTTCGGTGGCGCGGGCTGTAGAACGAAGTAATACTAAAAGGTGTTAGTGTGATAATGAATCGTTTGGACAAGCTCGGACCGATATTCCAACACACCCCCACAAACGATGAATAATCACGAATTGATAGAGAACAAAAAATATATAAATAGAATCGCACCCCCATAATCCTAGAAGGCGTCGGAGAAATCTGAATCATTGTCCTCAACGAAAGCGGCAGTTTGACTGGTGTTAGAAGCGGCAGGTGCAGGGGCTGGAGTAGGAGGAGTAGGGCAATTTGCCTGGAAATGACCTTTGTTGCCGCAACGGAAGCAAGTAATATGCGCGAGATTAAATTTCTTGATGGGCATGACAGACATCGCTTCATCTTCGGGAGCAGGAGCTGATGTCCTGGGAGTAGAATTCGACGAATGCTGACGTTGGTATTCGTTTACGAGGCGAGAAATGACGAGATCGAGTGTGTACTCGCTGTCTGGAGTGCCGTCAAGGGCAACGAGGAATGAGTCGTATGATGTGGGGAGTCCAGAAGTGATGGCGAGGATGAGGTCATCATCGGTGATGGTTACGGCAGCTTCTTCGAGTAAGAACGCGATGTTACGGACACGAGCAATGTAGGTGGGCATGGTTTCGGTGCGCAAAAAACGAAGACGGTGGAAACGACGGCGAAGAGCAATGATGGTGGAGCGTCCGCGAGATGCATGGATGTTAGCGAGACTGTTCCAAATGGTGGTGGGGTCCGCATCACGGCAGTGCGCGAGTTGGGAAGGAGAAACACGAAGGATGAGTTCTGCGCGTGCCTCGGCTTGCTTTCTATAAAAGGTACGAACTGGCTTAGTCCCTTCATTCCCCCCGGGATGCCTCTTGGTACCATCCACATATTCCAATAAATCCTTCCTGATTAACAGTGCCTCCATATAAACCTTCCACTCCTGATAATTTCCATCGGTGAGTTTCTCAAAACTCGTATCGGATGGCATGGTCACGATAAGATAACGACGACGATCGGACGACGGCGGCGGCGGCGGCAGCAAGATTAGATAACACAACGATCGAGCTCTCGGCGAGCTAACACGGCAACGACGACGACGACGACACGACACGCAGGGATTCGGCCCCCCGATGGCAAGAGAAAGCGACGATGAGCAGAGGAGAACGCGAGTGCAGGCGGCGGCGTAGAGACAACGGGGTCACGCGTTTATGTTGAAAGGACTGATGCAAGCGTTAACAACCGATGTATTGGGAGGTAAACGCGTAGTGATACAGGTAAAAACGACGAATTTAAGTAGCTAGTAAACACAATAAGAACTCAAATATAAGAGGAAACTAATACAACCTGAGGCTGCATTTCGGTGGCGCGGGCTGTAGAACGAAGTAATACTAAAAGGTGTTAGTGTGATAATGAATCGTTTGGACAAGCTCGGACCGATATTCCAACAGTATCTTCGGAACTTCGCAAGATGCGACTCTGCTCAGCGCCCTTCCCCGCATGTTTACACAATTGAAGTTAGCATCAGCGGAAACTGTCCGATTCTAACGCCTGTCCTGATTAACCACCAATGGATAGGGCAGAATTTCGACTGGCTCTGTCTCCTTCAAGTTGTGGTAATTGAGGCGGGGGTGGTCGATGCTTTGTTGGGATACGAGGAAATCATGTATGTAGTAGGCTCAATGATTTGTCCAAATCTGTCGGCATCGAAAGTAACAAACTTGCTGGTATACTACTTAATGCCCTTGCTATATAGCATCTCTTCTTAGAGGGTTGTACCTATCCATCCATCATAGCGTCTATATCTGACAAAGGTAGAAAGCCACGATTAGATTGGAAACGTGTTCCTCTGCCATGGGACTGGATAGTGAAGTTGTCAAGAGCGGCAGATATTAATAAGACTAGATAAGATCGATGAGACTCAATCAGACGAGTTCTAAAACACCCACGTCTGTCAACTACGAGAATATATTTTATGGGTTTTTTCTGTAATAAGGAGAACTAGATAAATTGAGTAGAAGTCTAAGAAGAGAATGTCCGTGATATAGATAAGTGCCGAAAATAGAATGGAAGGCGGTGCGAATTCGAAGCGATGATGAAGAGAAAATGAGTTGGTCGAAAGGTGGGTCGAGGGGAGGGACGATCTGTCTAACTCGATCCCATCAAACTAGCTTCCCATGCCTTCTGCTGGTAGTATGCAACTTCTGTGTCAGTTTTTATCGTCCCTCAGCTCTAGATTTCCTCTTATTTGCCAAGAAATATGTATATTAAACTGTTTAAATTATATCGGGCCTGAAAAACAAAGACAAAAACGAATAGTGTTTTGAGGTCGTGTCGGGTCCGGTCTTTCACCCTGTTTTGCAGCAACCGCGACCGCAACCGGTCGCTACAGATGCCCCAAATGTACCGACTGCAACCGCAACTGGTAGGGACTGGTCTCTAGCAGTTGCAGAATAAAAAAGACCAGTTGCAACCGGTTGCAACATGACCGCGTTGTAACCAGTCTTTTTACGGTTGCGATTGGTCACAACCAGCATAATATACATATCGCGCAACATTGTAGCGTGTAGATATACTTCTTCCCTACGTTTGCAGCCTGGTACGTCTTAAATCAGGCAAGAACTGACAGAGATATGCTCAAAGCGGTGGGGAGTACACAAATTGACCGCATCTAGGATTGTTTTGGTCACAACTCCCTCAGTTCTTGTCCGATCTGGACGCTCCAGGGACCGATTTGAAGGGGATAGAGTACATCTATGTGCACAGCGGTTGCGATCGGTCGCAACCGGTCGGGGGGCGGTTGCAAAATCCATCGAAATCCTAGCAACTGCAACTGCAACTGCTGGTACTCACCAGCAACTGCAACCTGAAGTCCGGTCTCTTGCAGTTGCAGTTGCGGTCGGGTTGCGGTCTTTTCC